>JAAGKR010007405.1:0-35000 GCA_011419295.1 Clarias macrocephalus | reverse complement strand
CAAAAGAAAAACAAGACACAAAACAAAACACAGTGCCCCCTGGTGGTCAGGATGCCCCCGGGGCGGTCGCTTGCTGATACCGTCCTGCTTGAAGCAACCCTGCCTGTTTAAGACCCAGCGCCTAATCTCTGTGTTTCTGCTCCAACACATTTGCAACCTTCGTAATCAATGAACTCGTTAAGCCTGGGTAATTTCACCCATGAGCAATAAAGCGCGTTAGAGCGGCGGAGAAAATCCAACTCCCGGACTCGAGGCTCTGACCCAGCGTCAGTGATTACACTTGAGGAAATCGAGGCTTTGTTATTTTGATCGTAGTCCGGTGTTACTCGAGCTGGTCCTCCCCGAGAGACCGCGCGCGCGGGTCAGAGGTTTTGTTTGCGCTCGCTCACCGATGTACCTGATTCAGCTCATTAAACTCGGCTGAAGACAATTCTGCCTTGATCAGCCGTGTGGGTGTTTTTCAGCAGATGAGAAAAAGAAAAAGAAAGAAAGAAACAGAGTTGAACTCAGATCAGCCTCTTGCGGATAAGCCTGAGGATGACTGGGTGAGTTTAACAGCCAATTAAATGCACAGAAATGGAGCGATAATGTGCTGAGGGGCAGCAGGCCGAGAGAGTGCGGAGAGTCTGAGTCACGAGTGGATTTCAGAGTACAAACACACACATATACGCGTGAGGTCTAACACTTACGGTATAGCTGTGTAGTATTCGAGTCAAAGCGGGACTTTTGATTGTGCAGAATAACAGGAGACTCCCTTTATTTCTCGATATCATCCTCTGCTACACTGACGCACTAATCCCAGTGTCTCACTAGTGCTTGGACACCATCAAGGTAGAAGGTTCTCACAGTTCGCCGGAGACATGATCATCAGAGGCGGGTAGAGTAGTTGAAAAATGTACTCAAGTAAGAGGAGCTGTACTTCAAAATAATGTTACTCAAGTAGAAGTAAAATGTAGCCGTCCAAAATATCACGCAAGTAAGAGTAAAAGTATTTGGTGAAAAGATTCTCAAGTCCTGAGTAACTGTTTCATCATGATGTCTGATTTATTTATTTATTTATTTTAGAAATTATGTAAGCAGTCAGACAAAATTATTAAATGATTATTCGGAAGTTGCGACATTTCCAAATAATAAAATCAATTTAATTAATTTAATAAAATAAATATTTCCTGTGTGAGATTTACTGTACTGTATATTCAGTCGCCCTGCGAATGACTCAGCAGAAAATGAAATAACATTAGAACACGTGTACAAGAGCCTCACTTCACCATAAACTGTGTCCAGCAGAACAAATGTAAGAAAATTACATATTTTAGCCTCTAGTTTATTCGCTATATATATATATATATATATATATATATACAGTATGTTAAGATTACAACATTAAATAAAACAGCTAAACTAACAGCGACATGTTTGCTTCACTGTGTATCACTGCTGAAGACAAAACCCCTCCCCCTTCTGTGTGGTCATGTGACTCCATGTGGTTATATTGTTACTGCGGCTGATTGGTCAAAGGGAGTCATGTGATTATTGTTGCTACATCTGATTGGTGAAACACAGTCACATGGTAGAGCCACCGGCTGAGTGGAGCCGAGTGGAGCGGAGTAAGAGTAGCGTTTCTTCTCCACAAATCTACTCCAGTAAAAGTAAAAAGTTTGGTGCTGGTTTACAGTTTCCGCAGACAGATGCGTATCTGGCAATGACTTATCCATCTAATAGCACTAATGGCTCAAAACGTCTCTTTAAAAATCACATATTAATATGAATAAAAATGACTTTTTTCTCATCGATGCTCATAACTTTCCTCAGCATTACCTACTGTAGCTCCTACCTGATGCAGCGCGACTCCAAGCGGAGACAGCTTCCGGCTCTTACCGCCGATTGTAAGCGACACCTCCTTGACTGTTCATTTCAGCAGGTACATCTCGTGTCACATCCTGACAGAAAAACAGGACCGTCCTCACCTCCACCTGCTCCATAAACACCTCATAAGCGAGACCTGTGTCTCGTGCAACGTCCCCTGCTTGCACACGTTTCTATGAACTCACACCTCTGAGCTTTCCTGAAGCGAATTCAGGGTTCATTCATTAAATGTGCCGTGACACGGTTGGGAAAAAACAGCACGCAGTGTACAGTATTTCCGATACGGTCGGACTTTCACTCTTGTCACTTGATCATCTTCATCGGAAAATATTCCCCTGATCAATATCATTAACTGACGTTGAGTAGATAAGTTTTTAATGGGAACTCGGTTAGTTCACACTTAATGAGCTGCATGACACAAAGCGAGCGAGCATCTATCAAGCCGGGAAAATTGAGTCGCCAGATGAGATGGGGAAATGGGGCGTTTCAGTTAATATCCAGAGTGCCAGCTAATATCTGAGAGTTAAAACACCTATAAATTTGTCAATCATGATATTAGGAGGAAAAAAAAAACACAACTGCTGCACATTTTTGAGCGATAACCTGTAAAAAATGTGTAGCTCTGAAAAAATTCAGAATGCTACCGGAGTCTGAAATTTCCCATTGTCAGAATATTGAGGTGCATGTATGGCAAAATCCGATTGTACTGTCATTATGAGCGTCAGCTTGGTATCCTATAAGTTCATAACGATGTTGATGCGTCAAAAATGATCCAAAAATGAAATAAGAGCAGCATGCAGTGATTTTGTGTGTTTTTTTTAGGGTGTACCTGGTGCCGGAACGACTCACAGAGGAGCATAAACAGAAGCGTTTGGATACCTGCACACGCAATTTGGACTGTACGGCTGCTTTCAGGGAAAGTGCGATGGAGCGAGATCAGGACTACAGGGAGGTTGCTTTAACACCTCAAAACCGAGTTTTTGCAGACTGTCGACAGTGTAGGCAGAAGTGTGATGCGAGATCACGACGCCCGCGGATAGCAATTATTGGAGGTTTCTTAAAGAGAATCATTACCGGTGACGAGACACGGATTCATCACTACGAGCCTGAGACTAAACGGCAGAGTGTGGAAAAAGAACCGAGAAAAAGTTCAAGAGTCGACCATCAGCTGGAAAATTCATCAACGCTTACGGTTTTCTGGGATTCTCGGGGGTCAGAAGTATTGGAACGTTATCAGGAGCAGAAGGTTCAACAATCAACAGTGCATGTTACAGTGGTGTAGTGGTCAGCACTGTCGCCTTGCACCTCCAGGGTCTGGGTTCGATTCCCGGCTAGGCTCGATTCCCGTCTCTGTGCGCATGGAGTTTCCTCCGGGTTCTCCGGTTTCCTCCCACAGTCCAAAGACATGTAGGTTAGGTTAATTGGCGTTCCCAAATTGGGCGTAGTGTGTGAATGAGGGTGTGTGTGTCCTGCGATGGATTGGCACCCTGTTCAGGGTGTACCCCGCCTCGTGCCCCAAGTCTCCCGGGACAGGCTCCAGGCCCCCCATGACCCTGAATACAGGATTAAGCGCTATAGACGATGAGCGAGTGAGTGATATCCGAGGGAGTCGAGATCTCGCATCACACTTCTGCACACACTGTCGGCACTCTGAAAAAACGTGGTTTTGAGGTGTTGAAGCGTCCCCCTCCCTATAGCCCTGATCTCGCTCCATCGAACCTAACGCACCACCAGTCTGTGTGTCGTGTGCTGTTGCTTTTGACCCCCCCCCCCCCCATCACCTGGCTGTATTTCATACTTGAGAGTCGTACCTGTAACATCAGATCACATCACAGAGGTGACGAGTTGCACTCGAGTCAACAACAGCTGCATATTCCACCTGTGTAAAGTTATACCGATGACACGTCAGGCACTGGAGAGGGATAAGTGCCGTTAAAACAGCTTGTCGTCTGTTCGCTTCTCTGGTGGCTCAGTGAGCTGGAACAGATGTAGATGTGTCTTATGTGCCTGATCATGGTTCACGGCCTACCTTGGGTGCTTTATTAAAAATCCCACAGAACTGGTTTGTAAGAAGTTGAGCTGGTGGCTCAGAAATCAAGTACACACCACTACATCTGTATCTAACAATCCTAGATCAAGGCTTGTTGAGGAGTGATTTTCCTTAAATGCACAGGATGTGTGGGGTCAAGATGAGGTCAAGTAAAAAATATCAGTAGATCATCAAAGGGTGCCAGTAGTCGAATGATAAGGTACAGTAGGTGTGTGTCCTCAGTACGTACTCGTGCTTCAATAAAAGACAAAAAGACAAACACACACAAACATAAATCAATAACATGCTTGTATGAGGTGGGAGTTAGATGCACAGTGTTACTCCACATTAGTCTACGTATCTCATGTATCTGTCCTTTACTCGAGTGCTTTGAGTGTTGCCAGACACTTTTTACTTTCACTCCATTCAAACGTATAGCAAAGATCTGGACTTTTACTTCACGGCATTTCTGCATGGCGTTGCGTTACTGTACATGCGTTACTGCAGTGATGTATAGTATTCGAAGCGGGAATTCCGCTACCTGCTGATTATTCTGCGTAAATTGTCTCTCCGTCGAGACGCGCCCGATAACGATGCAGGTGATTGAAATCAGAAGAAGCTGAGCTGGTTGCAGACAGCGAAGAAAAACAGGGCGTTTACAATCGGAAGAGGGAAAGACAGAGATTTTGTTCTATAACAATAAAAAAAGTTTCTGTGAGCCAGTCGTTTTGATACTTAAGTAAATTTGAAGGTGAGTATTTTCACTCAGTTACACAAGTAAATAGAAGACGTCTACGTTTACTTGAGTAATATTTGCCCCAGGGTACAAGTACAGGACTTGTGTCATTTTCCCTCCTCGGGTCAGAAGGCCCTGTAATCCTAATTACTACATAACTACAATATCTTTATGAATTCATAAAATGTTTAGAGACATGTTTACTAATATAATTACTAACTGAAATAACCAGGCGTGCTGACAATCAGCCTGCCATCATTATTAGGCAACAAACTGTACAGATAAACATGTTCATATATAAATAACATTAACACTTTCATATATAAATAACAGTGTCTAATAATGATCATAAACTCTTAATTAATCAGTAAGTATCATCATGCCTATTGCTTTAATTATTAATGTGCGCGCGCGAGGTTTCATGCTTTCATTTGCCTACAGTCTTAAGCAAAAAAGCGTTTGCGAGCTGTGATATCTGCCAGAGGAGGCGTTACTAAGTATACTGATTATGTAGGGTGCTCACACTTCTGCACAGTGCCACAATAATGTTTTTTTATTTTTATTTTTTATCTTTGTTCACTTAATGAATAAAAAGTAACTACGCACTAATGTTTGCTGAAAATGGTGTGCATTTTTTCCATTTCCAGGAGAGACTGTGTTAACATCTTTTCAAAATAAATAAATAAATAAATCACCAAAATCTTTTATTTATCCAGGGGTGCCGAAATTTTTGCAGAATTTTGAGTTTTGCTGTATAAGACTAAAAAATCCAGCTCGGGATGAGTTTCTCGTTCAGCTCAGAAGGTCACTCGGAGGTCAGCCTCCACCACCTCCTCTTAGTAAAGTCGTCAGTGCCAAGACTTTTTTTTTTTTTTCAAATCTCCAGGGAATAACAACAAGTCCTGTCCTGGAGTGGCAAAGAGCAAAGAGTGTCATGCTCTCTGGGGGGTGACATCCCTGGTTTTGGTTTAGGTCAGGGCTAAGGACACAAAGTGAAAAGCTCTGTAAAAATAAACACAGGCGACATCCTGTACAGTAGGTCATGTTGATAAGTGCTGCCCCGGGATGAAGAGGTTGCTGGTTTGAACCCCAGGTGCAGCTGTTTTCACTTTATCTCTGGAGCAGGGTTAAGAACACTATGAGGTTGCTGGTTCAAACCCCAGCAGTAAGTGCTTTTACTGCTAATTAATGCTAATTAATGATTAGTGCCTGGTTGCATACACCTTTCCACATTGAGCTCTCAGTGTCTGTGTAGCTCATGTGGATAAGCGTCACGTCTGGGTTGTGAGGTTGCTGGTTCAAACCCCAGCAGTAAGTGCTTTTACTGCTAATTAATGCTAATTAATGATTAGTGCCTGGTTGCATACACCTTTCCACATTGAGCTCTCAGTGTCTGTGTAGCTCATGTGGATAAGCGTCACGTCTGGGTTGTGAGGTTGCTGGTTCAAACCCCAGCAGTAAGTGCTTTTACTGCTAATTAATGCTAATTAATGATTAGTGCCTGGTTGCATACACCTTTCCACATTGAGCTCTCAGTGTCTGTGTAGCTCATGTGGATAAGCGTCACGTCTGGGTTGTGAGGTTGCTGGTTCAAACCCCAGCAGTAAGTGCTTTTACTGCTAATTAATGCTAATTAATGATTAGTGCCTGGTTGCATACACCTTTCCACATTGAGCTCTCAGTGTCTGTGTAGCTCATGTGGATAAGCGTCACGTCTGGGTTGTGAGGTTGCTGGTTCAAACCCCAGCAGTAAGTGCTTTTACTGCTAATTAATGCTAATTAATGATTAGTGCCTGGTTGCATACACCTTTCCACATTGAGCTCTCAGTGTCTGTGTAGCTCATGTGGATAAGCGTCACGTCTGGGTTGTGAGGTTGCTGGTTCAAACCCCAGCAGTAAGTGCTTTTACTGCTAATTAATGCTAATTAATGATTAGTGCCTGGTTGCATACACCTTTCCACATTGAGCTCTCAGTGTCTGTGTAGCTCATGTGGATAAGCGTCACGTCTGGGTTGTGAGGTTGCTGGTTCAAACCCCAGCAGTAAGTGCTTTTACTGCTAATTAATGCTAATTAATGATTAGTGCCTGGTTGCATACACCTTTCCACATTGAGCTCTCAGTGTCTGTGTAGCTCATGTGGATAAGCGTCACGTCTGGGTTGTGAGGTTGCTGGTTCAAACCCCAGCAGTAAGTGCTTTTACTGCTAATTAATGCTAATTAATGATTAGTGCCTGGTTGCATACACCTTTCCACATTGAGCTCTCAGTGTCTGTGTAGCTCATGTGGATAAGCGTCACGTCTGGGTTGTGAGGTTGCTGGTTCAAACCCGGCTGTGACGGCTTTATCTTTCATCGTGAAGAACAAAAACTGAGAAGCTCCATAAAACCAGGAGTCAGACTGGGATCCTGTAGCTTGTGTGGGTGAGAGCTACCTCTGGATGGTGTAGTTGCAGGTTCAAACCCCAGCCAGCACCATTATTACGTTTGGTCAGGGTTAAGAACACAAAGTGAAAAGCTTGACAAACATGTGACCATGTTGTTTGTGTCAATGAGTGTTGCTGCTGATTCTATAGATCCTTAGTTCAAACCTTTTTTTGGTTAAGGACAAAAAGTGAAAAGTTCTATAAAATAATGGCAGCTGATAGAAAATGTAGCACTTGTGGATGAATATCACCTTGGCATGATGAGGCTGCTTGTTTGAGTGCTTCCACCCCAAGTCAGTGAGGTTGAAACTTCTGCCATAACTTCCCAGGGTTAAGGGTCAGGGTCAGGGTTAAGATCAATAAGTTCTGTAAAAAATACAGACACGCATGTGGTCCTGTAGGTCACATTGAAGTGTTCTGCCTCTGGATGAGACGGTTGCTGGTCCTGGTTAAGAACACAAAGTGAAAAGCTGCACAAATATACACACTTGCATGAGGTTACATGATCGCCTATGGATGATCCCAAGATGGTGAGGTTGCCGGGTCAAACCCCAGCAGTGACTGCTTTTATGTTCGGTCAGGTTTAAGAACACAAAAGGTGAAAAGGTGAATAAAAATAGGCACTAACGAATGATTGTGTAGCTCATGTAGATAAACACCACCTTTGGGTTGTGGGTTCAAACCCAGCTGAACAGAAACTGAGAAGCTCCATAAATACAGGAGGAGGACTTGGGTCCTGTAGGTTGCTGGTTTGAACCCCACCCAGGTTGATATTTTATTCCTTAATCTTTAGGTCAGGGTAAAGAAAACAAAATGAAAAGCTCAATTACAAGCAAGAGCAGGGATGTAGCTCATGTGGATGAGTGATGTCTCTGGCTGGAGAGGTTGTTGGTTTGAACCCCAACTCTCACGGCTGACTTTTGCTTTATCTTTAGGTCAGGGTAAAGAAAACAAAGCCAAAATCTCCTTAAAAAGACCAACACACGTGAGATTCTGTAGCTCACGTGGATGAGTGCTTGCTTCTAAATGGAGAGGTTGCTTGTTCTAACCCAGTACCCAAGACAGGTTTTTGATTTACCTTTAGGTCAGGGTTAAGAAAACAAACTGTAAAGCTCCATAAAAACCAAACACAACCTCCTGTCGCTTATGTTATGTGCTGCCTCTGCATGGAGAGTTTGCTGGTTCAAGCCCCACTCAAGGCTGACCATTGCTTTATCGCAACCCACCTTTCAATCCTACCTCCAAACACACCCAGTGATGAGCAGCATTCAAACCTCTTGTGGAGTTATGGGCCTTGTTCTGACTTTCATTATTAATTATTATATTTAAGATAAATATTTACATGAAGATTGATATGTTACATGAGTATCGTGTTACGGCTTTACTGTTACAAAGCGCTCACACTGGAGACTCCTCCCACAAACGCCATTCAAGTCATTAAGAGTCCGTCATACCGGTCTGTGTTTATGTTTAATGTAAACGTCTTGTTTTTGGCAGCAATGTTGTCAATGCAAAAGCTGCTGTTTTAGAAAAACGACTCCACACCTTTTGGCCAAATATAACACACTCGCTTTTTAAAGATTAGTCTTTGCATAAATTGTGAAATAAGTCGACTTAGCTTTTTAAAACCCACAGGTGTGCAAACTTTTGCACTCAGCCGTGACTAAACTCCCATGAGCGTATCTTCTGTCTCGTCATCTCCCTCTAGTCAGAGCCATAATGTGTCCAGAGGAGAAGAGAAAAAGCTCGTGACTGACAATTAATGAGCGTCTCAACTCACAACTCAGAGCTTTTCACACTCCGACGGCGACCATTATGGAGAAACATATTGCGGAGGCAAGAGCCGGGCACTGGGAGCGAACTGGGAAAATTACACCGCTGTTGGGCAAAAAAAAAAAAAAAAAGTGAACTCTGTTTATTATTTTTACAACTTTGTGGCACGAGCTTAAAGAAACGGAGGTGCGGATACGCATTTCGGATTTATACTCCGTCTATCCGAACCTTGGCTCGGTTAAAACCCCGTCTCTTTCTTTAATTGGTGCATGCCTGAATTCTTCATTTTAATTGGTACACTTATTTTTTTACGGTGCAGCCTGAGCCTGGTTAAACGAACACATAAATCCAGGCAAACAGCCATTGATCACATGGCGGCTGGCGATAATAGAACCGAAAGCCTCTCCGTCGTTTGAAGTCGAGGGAAAAGTAAATGATGCGTTCCTTTTTTCCTCCGGCGCACAAACATTTCCTCTGATTTGTGAGCTAGAGACGGGGACGAGCCATCGAGCGCGACTTTATTTCGATACGTCGTGAGGGATGGCGTATTCCCTGACGAAAGTCTGAAGGGCAAAAACTATGAATCAGGACTGACAGCTGGTCTGGGATCAGGTGCGATTCTCCTACTTCACTGATCAGAAAGAGAAGCCGAGCCGAACGGGGTGTGTTTTGAACGTCGCAGTTATCCGACCTGACGATGATTTTATCTGGAGCGTCTCATCGGTGAGTCTGATCCGAGTACACGTCCGTTAACGTGTAAGGGTTAGAAATCGTAAGGGTAGCGAACAAGAGCTGTGACGATGTCCTAGGAACAGAGATATAGGCACGAGGAAGAGGAGGAGGAGGAGGAGGAAGAGGAGGAGTATTAGTCGTAGGAGCGGAATTAACACAACGGTATAGGCAGGCGTAGTAATTAATAGTATTACTGTAGTACCAGTGGGAGTAGTAGTAGTAGGGGAAGGACTAGGACCAGGAGATGGAGGAGAAGAAGGAGTATTAGAATTTGGGAAATTTGAGGAAATGGTTATACTATAAGAGTAGTATTAGTAGGGGAGGGTGTAGTACAAGGATGAGGATTAGGGGGAGGATTAGTACTTGAAAGAAGACAAGAAGTATTAGAAGTAGAGAATTCGTAGTAGTAGTAGTAGTAGTAGTACCATGAGTAGTACTATTAGGAGGGAAAGGATTTGTACTAGGGGAGGGAGGAAAAGATGGAGTACTATGGGAAGGAGCAGGGCTAGAACTGCAAGTAGGTGAGTTAGAATTAGGACTAGTGTTATTAGCAGGAGGAGTAATAAACAGCAGGGGAAGGAGTATTACGACGTGAAAGTATAGTATAGAGTATGTAGCAGCAGGAGTTAGGAGTAGCAAGAGCAGTAGTGTTACTGTAGTAGGTGTAGAAGGAGGAGGAGAAATGAGAAGTGGGTGTAGGAGGTTTAGTAGCAGTAGGATGAGGAGGCGTGTTCTGCTGCCAGTCGTGGTAGAAGTCAGAGGAGGAGTATCAGCAGTAGTGGTGGCTGAATATGTATCAGTACTGTAGTCGAATTTTTTTTATTTTTTCATATTTTAAACATAATTTGAGTATAATTTTAATAATTAAAATAAAAATAAAATAATAATTGTTTGTTTGATTTATTTTAACCAGCATCGTGGTTCATGTGATGTAAATGCATGCTGTAGGATTAATACTAATATGAGCCGCGTTCAAGTCAAACCGGGACCTTCGATTATGCAGAATAACAAATCACAGTTCTGAGAGTAAAATCTCCCTTTATTTCTCGATATAATCCCCGGATGCACTTAATGCACCTTTCCCAGGGTTTCACTAGTGCTTGGATGCCATCAAGGTAGAAAGTTTTCCCATGATCGAACCGCCTGATGTTTGCCCTCCCAAGTTTACGGTTAGCGTTTCGGTTAGATGGGGAAACAAACCCATCACTGTTACTCGGTCAAATCCGTATACATTTTCCATAATGTTCAGGAGTGACCCCGTGTAGTGCACAGATACACCGACTCCAAGGACAAGGACATGCTGACAGCTGTTAACTGCAGAGAAATACATTTTTATTCCAACATCAGGCTGCTAAATGTTTCCTGGGGAAAAAAAAAAAAAGTGTATAAAAATGACCTGCACACACGAGTTCGTCTGGGTTTAAGAGGTTAGCGCATGTGCTGGGCTGAATTCATGCCTCATGATAATGAAGCCGCACTGGGTTTGAGGTTAGCTTGCTCGTGGAATATTCCGGGATATTTTACAGGCCCTGCATTTTAAACCTGAGGTCTATCCATGTGCGCGCTGGTTTCGAAACAGGACATCGTGCACCGGGCGCACGTACAGCTCGCCGCATAATAAATTCAGGCTGTGATTTCGTCATACCTCGTGTTTGTTCGGATCAGGTGTGTGTGCTGTGTTTGTAGGCACGGCAGTGTGTATGAGCTAACACAGTCTTCAGGGTAATTATTAGACATGGGGGTTGGGGGGGGGGGGGGGGGGGATTCAGACCGTATTGCCAGACTGACTCCAAAATCAATTTTTTAGAAATAAATGTACATTTTTTATATGTTTGCATTTGAGCTGGTAAAATGTTGCCATTCCTCTATAATCCTGCAGGTGGTGCACTCTAAACTATTTACTATTTACACTTTCACAATGTCTGCTGCTTCAGTGTTTTTAGATCTTTTTTGTCAGATGTTACTCTGGTATACTGAAGTATAATTACAAGCGTTTCCGTCCTGCGTCATGCCAACAGTAAAGCGTCCTGAGTTTGCTCGCTCACAATTTTGCCTAAGAACACAGGCATGAATAAAGAATGATACAAAAACATCCTCAACAGCAGTTTGTTGATGAAAAAAATGTCCTTGCTCCTAAGTGGCTCAGGGAACAAAAATTTTGGGTCTTCCATGGCCAGGAAACTCCTCAGACCTTAATCCCACTGAGAACTTGTGGCCAATCATCAAGAGGCGGGAGGACGAACAAAAACCTACAAATTCTGACAAGCAATGATTATGAAGGAATGGGCTGCGCCATCAGTCAGGATGTGGCTCAGAAGTTGATTGACAGCATGCCAGGGTGAACTGCAGAGAGGAAGAAGCTGAAAATATTGACTCTTTGCATAAAATTAATTAAATTAAACACGTATAAAATGCTTGTAATTATACGTCAGTATACCAGAGTAACATCTGACACAAAGGTCTAAAAACACTGAAGCCGCAGACTTTGCGAAAATGATTATTTGTGCCATTCTCAAAACGTTCTAATTCCAAAAAGGATCTAATTGTTTCATAAGTTTGCTCAGAATTTTTTTTGTTCAAAAATCTGAAAAATACCATATCGGGAGGTCCTCGTCATTCCCATCCCTAGTAACTTTGAATTGAAACCTGGGGTAACGTAAAAACAACCAAACAAACAACAACTTAAACCCACTTCCAGTTTTCAGGAATTTTCCTCCTAATGTGACCTCATATAGGAACAGCCCCTCCCCCGGCTCATTGGCTCATTTGCATAGACACAGAAATGGTGCATTTGAAAGAGGAGCGAGTTTAAAGTGTGAAAACACACACACACACACACACACACACACACACACACACACACACACACACACACACTTGTTACAGAAATATTCAAATACGAGATCTATAAACCATTTAATTCGATTAAAGACCAGGTCCCGGTGTTGCTGCAGCCACATGATCTGCTGTGATGAGCTCACATGCTACAGTAACCTGTGCTGTATTTACACTGAGCTTTTCCCATGACTCAGACCTTAATGCCCAGAACTGACCTGCATCAGAAGGGCAAACACCCTCCTCTCCACCACACACACACACACACACACACACACACTCACACATCTCAGCAGGCTGTGTGACACAGCGGCAGGAGCTCGGTGACGCAGCGAGCTCTCTGCCACTGGAAGGCAGAATAACAAAAGCCGACTCGGATAAGTGTGTGAGGAGAAGTGTCAGCTCATGCTAAATATATTTCACACCATTGTGGAGCGGGTCGTAGGCACGGCTTCTTTACCGCCCACGCGAGAAGGATTTGTTGATATGAGAAGCGCCTGGGGACTGAGGGGATCTGAGGACTCGAGGAAAACTAAACTCTGACACACACACACACACACACACACACACACACACACACACACACACACACACACACACACACACACACACACACACAGCGATCAGGCAGAAGATTAAAACCGCTGAGTAGACTTCCGGAGGTGAACTCTCCTCACAGTGAGGCGGACCGAGATCTCGAGGCTGACGTGTTGGAAGAAGGAAGAATGGGGGACTGCAGGGATCAGTGACGGGACGTTGTAAAGGGTTGACATTTTTATGATTATCTTATTAATTCTGAGGGTCACTGGAGGATGTGGAGGAGCTCGCGGCGATGGATGGATGGATGGATGGATGGAGGGAAGGAAGGAGAAACTTTGGCTAAACTATTAAAATCACACATTTTTAATGTTTCTTTTATCAAAATATCCGTTCCGTTCTTTATTCCTTCTAAAGCAACAACAATAACAAAAAGATTTAACCCTGTAAATCACGACCCAAAGTTTAAGAAGCTCTGAACGTTAAGTAGAAACAAATATTTCATCTGCTATTGACACTACTGTATCATTAGTAACTAATTCCTGTTTAATATCTGAATAATATTTGAATCTTTGAATCTTTGAATCTATAAAATATTTGAATGTGTGTGTGTGTGTGTGTGTGTATGTGTGTGTGTGTGTGTGTGTGTGTGAGTCAGTGAGAGAGAGAGAGGCTTTTGTCTCAGTGGAATCAAGTGCATGACCTCCACACAGATAACCAACACGGCCTGCAGGCAAGCACAAAGTGCACAACATGCACACACACACACACACACACACACGCACACGCACACGCACACACACACACACACACGCACACACGCACACACACCTCACGTTCCTTTCTCACAACTCAGAAACCCAACGCACCCATGGGAGTTTCACAGATTCTCGTCAGGTTGCAGGTAGCATCACCTCTTGGTGGAGGAGCTACACAGACAGTGGACTAGATTTTATTATTATTATTATTTTTTTTGTGCTAATTTGCATCTGACACTAAAACGCAGACCAGTTCATGAATTCTCTTTAACAGAAGCTCTGACATTAATGCAGTTGCAAATCGCAGGTTTATTTTAACGCTTCGATACGTTTTACTTTCTATAGCAACGCCTCATTTACGGGAACGCGCACGATGGACGCGCCGCATGACATAGGACCGATATTGACAGATAAAATTCATCAAAAGGGGCGAGTGTGTAATCATTATACGGGGGAGCCTCCTGCAGTAAACATGCTTATTTCACATTGAGGGAAGGAGTCTCCAGTCCCAGCACTTTTTTTTTTAGTTTTTACATTAAAGGTCCCATATACACCCTTCAGGCAAAGCACTTTTATACCTTGAGCTCCCTTTACTTCACTACTCCTTCGAACACAGTTTTTCAGTGTCTATGTAAATGAGCTACTGCTTGGCCACGCCCCTCCTCCAGATAGCTATTCTTATATGAGGTCACAAAAGGGAGGAAAACATTCTATAGAACTTTGCATGACAGTATATTCCCCTTGGCAATCACCCAAAGTTATTAATGAGTTGAGTGCAAAAGTTTGCACACCCTTAATGTATTGTACCCGTTTTTTTTATGATAACAACAGTCCACTCGATTATATATCAAATATTATGCTAACTGTTAACAGTGACTGTGTGACGGACCGAGAATCCATCTAGAATGTTTATTTAGCAGCGATGGAAGGAGTCTCCAATGTCAGACTCAACACATTTTCGAGACATATAGTAGGAGCTGATGCTTTGCTTTTTTTGTCCAAGTAACATGACAAGCTGAGTTTTTATATATATGTATATATTTTTTTTATCACCGATTATGGGCACATAAGTCTCACCCACGCCTGCAGGGTCCGAAGGCCAGCCTGTCCTGTTCTGTCCTGTCCTGTCCGATCCAACAGAAATGCCAGTGCAGCACGAAAAGGTCTGGCTGTGATAGAAAGGCACCGGGACACCCAGTGCACCCTCGGGTATAGGACTCAGCAGGCAAAGAGCCCAAGGACACCGACCCGGATTCCAAACTCCCCGGATCCCGATCTGATCGAGCACCCGTGTGACGCACCGGACAAGCAAGACGTCAGATCCATGGAGGCTCCATCAAACAAACCACAGCACCCAAAGGATCCGCCGCCAACATCCTGCTGATGCCACAGCACACCCCAGAGGCCCTGAGAGCCCAGATCTGCCCTGGTGGCACAGTCCCGAAACCGAGGTGGTTTCAATGTTAATGAGTCTCATTTAAAAAAAAGGGGGGGCTGGTGAGGGACGGACGTCTGCTGTAACAGAACGGGAATAAACTTGATTTGTGGATGTTTAAATGTTTTGATGATTTAAATGTTAATTATACTGTATATAAGGATATCCATGAGTATGCTATTGTTTTTGAATGAAGACGTGTGGTATAAGAGGAGTGAAAATGAGCTTTTCTTAGATAATTCTTAGCTTTTAGGATTTTTATAAGCATCGCCATGTCTCAGGATATATTTCAATACAGCAGTGTACAGTATGCTACTGA
The DNA here is from genome assembly GCA_011419295.1 of Clarias macrocephalus. NCBI lineage: Eukaryota > Metazoa > Chordata > Actinopteri > Siluriformes > Clariidae > Clarias > Clarias macrocephalus. Next base: position 19,558 of record JAAGKR010007405.1, on the reverse strand, counting down.
TCTCTCTCTCTCTCTCTCTCTCTGCTTCCTTAATAATAAACCCTGGTGATCCACTCCCAGCGGCGCGAGCTAATTTCATGCTATTCATGTTATGGATACAGTCCCTGATAATCAGGGCTCAGTAAGAGAGCAGCCCACTGTTTCCTCGCCCCGCTCATTAAGAGCTTGCTAGCGCCCGTTTATCGCGTCGGGTAATTACAGTTTCCATTCTGCTTAGTGGCATGGACGTGTGTGTGTGTGTGTGTGTGTGTGTGTGTGTGTGTGTGTGTGTGCTGCGCCATGCTGGCCCGTGTTCACTCTCACACACAAACACAAACTCCCTGTAATGATCATAAATAAGAAAACAATCTGATTCCAGGCAAGGCCGGTGCTCTGAGAAGCTCCGGCTCAGGTGGATGATGAGTGCTCGGAGCGGATGATCTGCTCCCGGAGATGCGCTCTGATTCCATTACGCTGCTTTGTGCCACTGAGTTTTAGCTCAATAAAGAGAAATTCTCCATTCGTGCCACAAAAAAGCAGATTAGATTTCACACCGATGGAGTCACACGGTGAGATGTGTGAAGCGCGCGGGATTCTTCGCGTAGACCTCTTCTAGTTATCGCCAAACTCAGGACAAATTCACTTGTTTTGTGCATCAGGTAGTCTGTCATGTGTTCCTGCCGCCTGCGCCTTCGCACACCACCACTTCTGATTTAAAACAACTTGGATGGTTGTTAAAGAAATCAAAGGATTAATATCAATGATTAGCTAATGATTTAATCCATCGATCACTGAATTAAAAATGGCTTCCGAACCTTTTGTTCGAGAAAATATATGAAATAAAATGAAGCAATGAAATATATTAACAGTTTCAAAGCTTGCAAAGATGCATTTTTTAGGATTTTTCCCCGATTTTCTCCCTAATTTAGTCGTGTCCAATTCCTCCCCGTCACTAGGGGGCTCCCACATTAAGGCTACTACTACCACTCAGCTGGGAGAGCCGAAGACTATCACGTGTTTCCTCTGAACCACGTGACGCCAGCCGACGGCATCTTTCCGAACTACTCGCTCATCGTTGGGGGCGGAGTAACACACTCGGAGGACGGCGCTATCCGCTCCCTCCGTTGCGTGAGCTCACAGACGCCCCTGATTGTCTGTAGAGCCGTGATTAATGTGGGAGCACTAAGTACCTCTCATCCCTCCCCTCTGAGAGAGCTCGGCCAATCAGCTCTCTCTAGACCTCCGGCTGCGAGAGGTTACAGCATCACCTGGGAATCGAACTCCGGATGATAGGGCGGGCGCTTGTACCACGGCGCCACTCAGAGGCCTATAATATTATTATTATATTAACGCAATTAAACTTTTATTCCAAACTTCGAACCTCATCTTGCATTTCAATTGACACATTTTAAATATAATATGATTTAACATGATATAAACACTATTTACTTGTTTATTTTCCCATATTAATTAATGCTCTTTACATTTCTAACAGCTCTTTGTACACTTATGGGTTCTAAACAGCTTCTTTAAAGATAATTATTTCAGAACCGTTTCCGACAGACAAACATCCGTCTGACTAAACAGGAAACAGGAAACGATAATACGCTTCCCAGTCTGGATTTAACTCCGCAAATAGTTAAGAGGCTTCCACTGGATAATGACTGCAGTGATTGATGTGTTTTAGCTGCAGCAAGTTATTTAACACTAACGGCTTCTCATTTCTTGAACAACCATATCAGAAGACATAGCCTGTGTTTCAGAAGGGTCACATTATTGACCTGCGTCAAGCAAAGACAACAACGAAGGAGACGGCTGAAACTACTGAAATTGGGTTAAGGACTGAAAATAAAACCTGGGAAGATAGTGGCGACCCGTCATCCTTGAGGAAGTGAAGAAATGTGGTTTTGTGAGTTCACTCAAACTTTTGGTGAAATCAAAGAGCAAAAAAAAACAACAAAAAAAACACGGCTATGTTTAATAGTGACAGTAAGAGTGCTTCCACACGCACAATGCGAAGAGAACTGGAGGGACTGGGACTAAACAGCTGTGTAGTTTCTTATCATTGAGGCTTGATGGGGGACAAGACGCTTCAGTTTGCTAGGAAGCATAAAGAACGGACTGGGGAACGATGGAGAAAGGTCAAGTGGTCTGATGAGTACAGTAGGTGGATGCACCCATTATGCATGAGGCAGTATTATGATCTGGAGCTGCTTCTGTGGATCAGGTCTAGGCTCAGCAGCCCCAAAAATGAGGTCTGGTGAAGCCCAAATATATTCAGAATGAACCAGGTTTTTTTTTTTTTTTCCATCAATGGATGATTTTTTTCTTCCCTGATAGTGATGCCAGGATTCACTGGGCTCAAATTATGAAAGAGAGCCTGAGGGATCGTGAGACGTCATTTTCAGCCATGGCCTGGCTACGACACAGTCCAGACCTTAACCCCATTGAGAATCCTTGTGATGTGCTGGAGAAGGTTTTTTACGCAGTGGTCCGACTCTCTCACAAGATCTTGGAGAGAAATGAATGCAAACCCTGGACTGAACTCTGGACATGTTGTGATATTGCACAAGCTTATCGAAACGATTCCACACCAAATGCATTCCGTAAACAAAGCAAAAGGCGGGTCAACGACATAGTGTGCGATTTGTATTTCCTTTTTTTTTGTTTGTTTTGCGGGCCAGTGTATGAGACAAGACCAGGGGTGGAGTGAATAGCTCAGATATGGAGCTTCCTTAATCAAACTAATCAACCAACCAACCAACAAACAAACAAACAAACCAAATCGAAAAAAAAAAAATAATAATAAAAATAAAAAAATCAACAAACAAACAATAAACCAAACAATGAATTATCCAACAAACATACCAAGTAATCAGAAAAGGCTTGTACAATCTGTAAAGTCAAATTTGAAGCAATCAACACTTTAATCAACTAAAAACAATCAAACCGATTATTTAACCAATCAATTAATCGATCCAGGAAAATCCTAAACTGCGAGATAGTTTTAAAAAGTGCTACTGTGTTGCAAGTAAACCCAACTCGGATGATGACACAATGTTCTGTGGAAATGGACAAAAACTGAGAAACACCCTGATCACACTTTCATCCCCCCGCACACGCCGAGTCTTCCAGACTTGAATAGACGTGAATGCAGACGAGACGGGCGAGTGACAGAGGAGAGCTGAAGAATCCGGAGCCTTGACATTTAACTGCGGCGTGTGAAAAGTTATTGCACTTCTCTCCCACACAGCAGCGGTGAATCAGGACGACTCAGATACAGCAGTGTGTTTTTCTCATACAGACGGGAGAAAAGCGCTGAGTGAAAAGAGGGTGTTATTTTTATCTGTCTGAGCCACGAATGGACGAATAGGAGACGGAATGACAATGTGTTAACAAGTCGGGTCTGTTTTATATATATATATATACACACGTATATACTGTATTGTGTGCGTTCAAGTCAAAGCGGGACTTTTGATTGTACAGAATAACAGAACACAGTTCTGAGAGTAAAAACGTGTTTATTTCTCTATATAATCCCCTGATACGCTAACGCACTTTTCCCAGTATTTAAAAGAAAGCTTTTATAAACACGACTGTCTGCTTCGCGTCTGAAACACTGGCCTCCCAGGAACTCCTTCAGCGGCCCAAATGTTTCCACCGTTCAAATGTTTTAAAATGTTTAATCCCTGTTCTTTGCTTGAATCATATATATATATATACACACACACACACACACACACACACACACACACACACACACACACACACAGTAGTCAGCCAAAGACCAGGTACAAAGGTACAATGTGTGTGTGTGTGTATGTGTGTGTGTGTGTGTGTGTGTTGCAGTGACATCCAATGCACATCCTTGCCAAGCACCATTTTTATTTATTTTTTTTAGAACGGCTAGACGAACGTTAAATACATTCCATTCTAACAGAAAAGCTAAATAAAAACAATAAATTATCTACAGGGGGACAAAGTCGAGAACGGTCAGTGGCAATCTATTCTGTGTCAGTGAGCTCTGAAATGATTTCTGCAAACACCCCATCCTCCTTTGAGAAAATAATAGCCATAACAAATGACCCCCCCCCCCCCAAAAAAAAGACAGGAGTAAATAAAAGTAAATATAAAAAAAAGGCAGAGAGAGAGAGAGAGAGAGAGAGAGAGACGGGAGGACTGAGATGTGGGACAGATTTAATAAAAACAGGACCACGTAAGCACGGCGAACTAAAGTGTGATTTATCCTCAGTGACACCGGGGTTAATTTGACAATCAGCTGCTGGAAACGAAGAATCTACTAAACCCTATATGAAGTCATCATATAATCAAATTTTAATTATTACTATTATTTTTTTAATTAAAGGTGCATAAGTTGGCTAAGTGCCACCACATTCTCTCTCTCTTACACACACACACACACACACACACGCGCACACGTTGTCTAGAAAGTAATTAAAAATGTTAACAAACTATAGACCAAGCCCCGCCTCCAGGGGGCGGAGCATATACAACGCTCCACGGAGCACTGAATCGCTAACCTAAGCGCAGGTGTGAAACATTAAAGTGGAATCTTATTCTTCAGTTACACTGAGGTGTTACATGGGTAAAGCTCGTGACATGAATGGAAATACGTCAGGGGCGTCGTCACGTTCGGTCACGGGCTCACGTTAATTAGCCATGTCCTGTCGTTCAGCACTGCAGCCTGCTCATAAATACTGCGTGATAACCGGATGATGGACTCGGGCGCATCCTACGCCATGTGAAATCCTGGAGGATGATTTAGGTAGAGGTCTGGGGATTATGCGCACATCCTAAACCGCTGGAAACTGAGGCGGTGTTTACCGTTTCCGTGCCAAGTAGCTGAACTATGCGCGAGACAGAGAGAGACAGAGAGAGAGAGAGAGAGAGAGCTAATGACAAGCCTGACAAATAAGTGATCCTTGCTGCGCTACCCGAGGCGCTTCTCTTTCCGCTGTTTTAACGGCGCTGCTTCAGAGTAGATTAAATGCAAACTTGACACCCCTAATCTGTCTGGGAGGCGCGTACCTCGAAATTTGATCTGGGCCGTGAAATCGCGTGGCTACACATCAGAGTGTGCGAGGATTCTGCTGGCATGCTAATGAAGACCGGGTGCTTGTCCTCACTCAGGCGGGCCTCGGCGGAGATGATCGGCTAAAAACCCCCGTTTCTTCTCTTTATCGCGAGCGGAGCTGTGATTAGCGATTAGAGCTACGTTACTAATAAGCGCTGCCGCTGGTGCGACCGAATTAAAGTTTAACATGCACTCGGAGAGCGAGCATGCGCAGCTAATTGGACGGCGTGCTGTTAGCTTCCTCTGTTTAAAATGCAGGAAGCAGGGGACATGAGAACACGTCTCCTTTATGCTAACACTCGTGCTCTGTTCGTTTATGAGCAACGAAACATTTATGAGCTCGCTCTCTCTCTCTCTCTCTCTGAGGACTGCATCATCTTCTCATCAGTTCTGGTTTCTCTCTGTTGACTCATTCACCTGTTTGTGAGACAGTTCCCTCCTGCTGTCCTCTCTCTCTCTCTCTCTCTCTCTCTCTCTCATTAGTCGAGACGGAGATCTGACCCGTCTGAACCCTGTCATGTCGGAGCGAGCCGGATTGTTTCAGAGACGCGGCCTCATTACTCGAGGTCAGGGTTCGCAGACGAACTCGACACGGTACAGATCTGAGCACGGAGACAAGGCGTCCAACCCTGCCAAGGACGATGTGAAAAACCGGCTCGGGGTCGAAGGCGGCGACAGCGCAACAAGTGCCCGGCATGCTGGGTAACCCGGACCTGTCGCAGAAGCCGCCAGGACGGCTCGTTGAGACGGGAGTGTTGTTTTTTTTTTTTTTTTTGCCGGCGGGCTGGCGTCCCGGAGACGAGGACACAGATGCTCGGGCAAGTTCGGTCCAGAAAACGTCTCCGGATTAACCTTTCAAGTACAAAATTTTCAAGTTTCAGGATTAACCTTTCAACAAAGAGACTTTTCCAGTACGGTATATTAATGCACTCGGTTTCCATAGTAACGCCTTATTTAGAGAGACGCTCCACATCGACAGGTTAATGAGACATTTATTTTGGAGTCTCCGGTGTACAGCTTATTGAAGAACTTTAATCCAACACGGGAGCTCTGAGCACTCTCAGCTGCCTGAAGAACCTGCTTTTAAGAAAATAATGAACTTTTTTTTTTTTTTTGCTTTGCTTTGCTTTGTAAATAAACGACTCCCGTTCCTCTAAAACGTCTCCGTACCTCATCCGGCTGGAGGTTATGAGTTATAATTTACATTTTGCAGCGCTGCTTTCTCTCTCTCAGACAAAAACTTCTGCCTGAGAATGTGTTTGTGTTCCCAACTAAGCCTGGGGAAGATATTTTTTATTTATTTCTTTATTTTACTGGTTCCTTTAATTTAGGAGACTTCAGCTGTGTGAGGACGCAAAGCCGCTCTAGGAGACACGCCTGCTTAACCCCGCTGGTACGCGGGAATGAACAGATACGGCTAACGTTATTATAAAACACCAGAGGGATGTTAGCGTAGAGGAAACAGGAAATACGAATGCTCCCACACACACACACACACACACACACACACACACACACACACACACACACACACAACGTTTAGAGTAATTAATAAATCAGCAATGAAAAGGGGTGTGTAAACTTTTGTGCGTTGACATTATACAGTGTAGCACTGCTGAGAGATAAACACAAAACCCAACCAAACAGAATATGTGTTAATACTCCAAAATAGTTCAGCATAGGTGACAGTTAACACCAGTATGCAAAAGTTTGTACACCCTTGTCATGATCATAAAAAAAAAGAACATACATTAAACTGTAAAAATAATAATAAACTTCTAGACTTTGCTATTTCTTAATCTTGCTTTTTTTTTTTTAAAGCTAACTTTTATGTTGTAAAGTCTGTAAGGAGAAGTTTATTTAAGGAGTCTCCTACAAACAGGTTGTAATTTTTGAGTTTACGAGTAGGAACAACCACCTGCTGATTATTTTCCTATAACGTCCTCCCTTTGACGCCTGATTAATCTCATCACCGCGCGACCCGGACGCTAAACCTTCCCTCATCTCGATTCGAAGACACCTATACAAATTAATTACCCGCGAAATACAATAACACCGCTGATCCGCCAGATGTTCTGGACTCGTAATCTGGTTTTGCGTGACGCTCCCGAAAACACTCGCACGCGGGACAGATGGCCCCCTGAGCCGCTCGAGTTCGCGCCAATCAAGTCGCGTTTCACCCGTCCGTCTGCGCGCTTTGTTCGGGGTGGCACGGCGACGCAGGAGGGAAAGAAAGCCTCAAAGACTCACGCTGTTAACAAAATAAATAATAAAATAAAAAAAAGTCTTTTAAACGTCTTTGACTGGAGTGGGAAGACAAGAGACGTGCTATCGCTCAGATTCAGCCTGTTGTTATTGTCGCTCCGGTTAGAAACAGACGCACCGTGCGCTTTGTTTTCTCGCCCAAATGTCGAGGCTTTCTGGAATTTAATTAATCAGCCTCCTGTCCTTTCGCTCGCAAAGCCGCGGGATCTCATCAGGCATTCGTCTTTCGCTCCGCTCATCAGTCCATCCTTCTGTCACTCGGACTCTCGGTGGGAAGCTGGTGCAGGGAGGAAGCCGTCACACCTTCATCACGAGCCATTATCAACACACGTGTGTTTGTGCGCGCTCACGCAGAGCGCGCAACGGGGAAGAAACCTGCTCATCATGCTTCACAGTCTGCTTCCAAAGGTTAAAGCTACAGTAGGGCTTCAAAGACATAGAGAGTTGAAGATGGATATGAAAGAAATAGAATTTCAACGCCTTTATTATTCCAATTTGATCTGATTTTTCCAACTCAGTGCGAGTCCAAGTGGGAGGAGCATTCTCACCTGTCAATCATAGCAACACTAGCCAATCATTGATGTTTATAAGCTCACACATGTGGAAGAGGGTGGATAGCGCTTTCCTCTAGCGATAGTGTTTTTTTTTTTTTTTTGGATTTTATCCCGATTTTCTCCCTAATTTAGTCGTGTCCAATTCCTCCCCGTCACTAGGGGGCTCCACATTAAGGCTACTACTACCACTCAGCCGGGAGGGCGAAGACTATCGCATGTTTCCTCCGAACCACGTGACGCCAGCCGACCGCATCTTTTCGAACCGCTCGCTCACGCACCGTTGGGGGCGGAGTAACGCACTCGGAGGACGGCGCTATCCGCTCCTTCCGCTTGCGTGAGCTCACAGACGCCCCTGATTGGCTGTAGAGCCGTGATTAATGTGGGAGCACTAAGTACCTCTCATCCCTCCCCTCTGAGAGAGCTCAGCCAATCAGCTCTCTCTAGACCTCCGGCTGCGAGAGGTTACAGCACCACCCGGGATTCGAACTCGCGATCTCCAGATGATAGGGCGAGCAAAATTATATAATGTTTGTGCTGCTTCTCTAAAAGTTCGACAAGGTAAAAAATATCGAAAAATATATCAATACTTTTATAAAATACGTACACACTCACTGTTTACGATTCATCATCTCACAGGTGACTTCTCCGGATCGGGACAAACCCGGGCGTGGCCGCTGTGCTTCATAACGCTCGATGAATCAGACACGTAGCGAATATCGTAGATCATCGAATCCGGAGTTATGTTGCGCGCTCTTTGTCTTCAGGCCTGCGTTTAATTTAAGAGTCGAGCGACGGCATTAATCACAAGAGGGCGATATTAGTTCACCTGCTGGCTCGTCATCGAGCGTCTCGGCTCGGCTCAGCTGCTGGTGGCTCGGGGGGGGGGGGGGGGACGGGGGGGGGGACGGAAGTGCAGCCTGTGTGTTTTAATCAGGAAGTTATTGATGAACACGCGACACTAATGAGGATGCGGAGTGTCCTAGCGGCTATTGGAAAAAACTTTAATTAAACAGGCTGCCTTTGGATCGGGGCATCGAGCAATCATCCGGGGCTTTCTTTCATATTAAACACGCCGAGCGCTCTATTGACTACTGATGTCAAAGTCAATTAAAACCCGTTACTAATCTCATCTCAGCAGTCACAAATTTCTCCTGAACTATTCATCAGCCAACGACTGTCCCCAGCTCGACGTTGATGATTTTCCTCTAACAGCCTGCCTTAGTACATTGTGAATTCTGTAGCGCTTCTGTTCTCGGTGCGGGAGCTGTTCCTGTATCATCACTCTTCTGACCAATCAGAATCCAGAATTCAGCAGCACTCGCAGGACTGGAAGACTAAAGTAATAATTCATCTCAAATCTCGAATATCGATCTGTTAAAACTCAGGTTCGAGCTGGCGAAGGTGTCATGTATTATTCATACAGCAGGCAGAAAACTCACTCAGTCTTCATATATATATATATATATATATATATATATATATATATATATATATAAATAACCTCGGCGGTCCATCTCAGAGGCCGAGACGCAGAGGACATTCGCTATCTAGCGGTTACTGTACATTTACTGGCTAATGAGCTGCGGCGCTGAGGGACATGGGCGGAGTTAGGCTCCGCTCCCCTCCCCTCCCCTTCCCCTCCCTCTTTCTCTCTCAGAGACCTCTCGAACCCCTGAACCCGACACTGTGTGGGAACAGAACGCACCGCCAATCATGGGGATTTATCCGATCTCGATCCAAATCCACCCTGGCTCCTGATGTCAGATTTCAGTTCTGTTCAATTTCCTGTCACAAAGCAGCTTTACAGAAGCCGGCATGTGGATTTAGATGGAGTAAGGGGGGGAAAAAAAAAATCCCTGAGACAACAACATGAGGAAGAAACCGCGAGGGGACCCGGAACCACTTTTGCAATGTTGGAATAATTAATGATTATGGGAAGCCATTGGGGTCAAAAACAAGTAATAACGTGTTAAAATTTCAAGATTAATCAGATGCATTAACATGTTAATATCGTCAAACCCAGTTTCTTTACAGCTTCACAAGCATTATCTTCAAGACCATACCTAATGAGAGACCTAATGAGAGACTCAGACGTCTTCTTCACTGATGTACTATTGGATCTTTAGTTTTTTCCGTGGTGTCTTACTGTGATTTCATGAAAAGACGACACTCTACAGATGACCTGAGGGCATCATCTACAGGGATGCTTGTGCTTTGACTTTTTGGTTCTAGATCACATCTGTCACATCGCCAGCACTTGGATCAAAGTTCAGCTCGATGAAGTGAAAGTGCATCCTTCACGTCTTCTTTGTCTTCCAGTAAAATGGGATTGCCTGGGAACGGCATGGAGGTTACCACTGTCTCCTCAGACCTCCATGTCCAGGGTTGATTCTCGTCTCGGGTCTGTGTGCGTGAAGTTTGCATGTCCTGAAATGTTTTGATTGTTTTATATGCATATGATTACAGTGTTGGAAATTGGTAACACTGGTTCGCCGTATCTTGATTTGTTCAACAGTTAAACGTTTTTTGTAGATCCCCGATAAACACACAACACACAATCGAGTGACTCGGTACTGTTACTGTATGTGCACTGATATAACGTCTAACGTTGGTGAGAACGTAAATAGAATAAATGAGATGGGACGCCATCATCTCTCTGTCTCTCTCCATCTTTCTCATTAAGCCCACAGTAATAACCCACATAATTATTTTCCACACGCGGCACAGAGTTCAGGAGCGAGCGTTAAACCTGAGCGCACCGTCTCGTCCTGCGTCTCTTAATATCTTCGCCTGATAATTAATTAAAAACAAATGAGATATTTCTTTATGCGCAGCGGAAAACACGGCTGTGGAAACCGGCTGCATCTTTTAACCGCTCGGGGCGAGACGCTAATTAGGTGTTAGGGCCTGATGTCGATCGCGTCGGGCGTGTTTTGGGTTTCCCGAACCCACGCCTTAACGTTCGGCTCTGGGCTCCCCGAGGGTCAAAGGTTAGTGTTTAATTATGTAACGGTAAATTTCTCATTTTCAATTATGTCGGCGCGAGGGACCTCGCTTTCAGAAAGGACACGAGAAGGACACGAAGAGCATGCAGATGTGTGCACGTAAATATGTGTGTGTGTGTGTGTGTGTGTGTGGGTGTGTGTGCCACATGTTTTATACACAGCACCACCTGTTTTATGAGTGGAGTGGTAATAAGGAGCACGCTAAATGGGTGTGGTGTGGCGCTGATACTGAATTAAATAAAAATAATAACACAATAAACATGACATCCGTGCATCCATCTAGGAACATCTGTAGCCCAAACAGGGACCGTGGAGGCCAGTGGTGACCATTGTGTTTATTCCCATTTTTACAACCCTGGGAGGAGCTCCGGTCAACATTCACACACTATGGCCAATTTGGGAACGTCAATTAGTCGCCCGATCTGCATGTCTTTGGACAGCAGAGAACCCGGAGGAAACCCACCAAGCACGGGGAGAACATGCAAACTCATGGACACAGACCAGAAGTGGGAATCGAACCTGGACCCTGGTGGTGCATATATAAATAATAAATTATTCCAAATAATGGCAAGCCAACACATGAGGGCATATCTCAGCAGCTCTCGTGTGTATCTAGGAATAAACGCTCTAGAATCCGACAAGGTCAGAACCAATCCACAGGCAGTGTGATCTTTAGATTTTTTAGAGTATCGTGCATTTTCTGCAGTATAGAGCCACCATGGGAATTTCTATCGCTTCCTGCTGAAAAACAAGACTCAAGAAATGCAGAACATTTCAAGCATCGCGTCCGGTACTTACTGTACACCCTCGCAACCTAGTCCACCAATCCAAGCAGTTTATTCAGGGTCACAGCTAAACTCGAACCTACAGTCACATGCTTTAGCTTCTTCTTCTCCCAATCTGTTTTATTTCACACCCATGGAAGTCCCTGGCCTAGCTTTTCCCTTTGAAAAAAAGCAGCCGTGAACCCGCGACCCGCGTCTCGTTCTCAGTGAGAGCGAGTGTGAAAGGAAGGAAACGAAGGTCAGGCTGTATGTCTCTCACCTTGACGGTAACCGCGGGCTGCGCACTCGCCCCGTGCAGATGTGATGAAATTAGAAGAACAGTGTGTTTTCGTTTTCATAAATGTCAAGAGAGGGGCAGCCCGTGGCTGCGGGGCAAGCGGGAGACTTGCCAACTTTTCACCTTCAGGAGCTGCTGAGTTTGAGAAAATGGACACACACACACACACACACACACACATACTCACAAAGGGTTTTTTTTTTTTTTTTTTTTTTGGCGGTGGCGAAGAAAATGGACTCGGGTTAGTTTTGACATAGAAAAATTTCTGCCTTTATTCATACTCACTCTGTTTCTATTTCTCAAGAATCCAAGCCTCTGTCTCTTTTTAAAATGAAAAACGAATTATAATCATACACCACTTGTAGTGTAACACTAGAGGCTGTCGAATGGAACATGTGGACAAGCCTGCTGGATTCACTAGCTTACTGGGATTCATGCAGATCATTCCAATGTTCAGTAAGAGCTTTATCCTGGATCCGAAGACTATTCCAGGAATAGAGTCAAGGTGGGGGAATTCACGATGCATGAGGCAAGAATCCATCACACATCTAGAGGAAATACACTATATTGCCCAAAAGTATTCGCTCGCCTGCCTTCACATGCATATGAACTTGAGTTTCATCCAATTCTTAATCCATATGATGTCGGCCCTTTGCAGCTATAACAGCTTCAACTCTTCTGGAAAGGCTCTCCACAAGGTTTTGGAGTGTCTTTATGGGAATTTTAGTGCGGTCTCCACTCTAATTCATCCCAAAGGGGTTCAATCGTTCTGAGGTCAGGACTCTGTGTCCAGTTCTTCCACATTAAACCCGGTCCCCAATCTGTTCCCACAAAGTTGGGAGCATGAAATTGTCCAAAATGTCTTAAGTCGAGCTGGGCGATACGCCCTATAAATTGAATCTCAGATTTTTTTTAGACCAAATTTGATTTTCGATTTTAAAATGATTTTTTTTGCTCAAAATAAATAAAAATGAAAAAAAAAAAAAAGTTAAAAAAAAATTATTTATTTAAGCAAAACAATATAACCAAACATGAACTGCTTATTTGGATTAAAAGTATATATATTAAATCACTTAAACAATTTTGCAAACCACACGCAACTTACATGCTGAATAAAATCAAACAGTTGCCTGGCAGCATTTTCATGGTTTTTTTAAACTGTGTATCTGGGCATAATATCTTTAGCGATATAACGCGACACAACATCAGTAATATCTTTCCATCGAGGCCCCTCTTATCATATGGGATACGCGCTGCCGTGTTGTATCTCGTATTTCCCACGTGTGAGTCACAGAGGCGCGTCGCAAAACTACAGAAGCTCGTGGTGCCGTACAGTACCAAAGTGAAACTGTAAAATCGATTTTCACTTTTCAAAATCGACATAAACCCGTACTGTAAATTCGAACGAATCGAAAATAACGATTCAATCGCCAAGGTCTAGTCTCAAGCATTCAGAGTTCCTTTCACTGGAACTGAGGGGTCGAGCCCAACTTCTGAAAACAAAAGCACACCAGTTCCAATGTGACTGCGCACCAGTGCACAAGGCAAGGTCCATAAAGGTGCAAAAGGGTGGGCCAACATCATATTAAACCTTATGGATTAAGGAGTGGATGTTACTCAAGGTCATATGCATGTCAAGGCAGGCGAGCGAATACTTTTGGCAATACAGTGTATACTGCTCAAGAAAAAAAAAAATGTTATGAACACCGCTTGTAAAAATGACCAAATGTTCCCTTTACTTGTTTCCAGCATTATTTATCAGGACGTGTAACCTGTACACCTTTTTCAGCACAGGAGGAAACTTTGAGAACCAGGAGGAACCTCACACAGACACAGGACGATCACGCAGCACAGATTTACACTAAATTCAGGACTGCTGTATGGTATAGATGGCACTGATCTGAGACTCAGGATCAGTACAGTATTAACGTGTGCCATCTCGGGCCACCATGCTGCCGTGGTCTCGATCTTTAAATGCTATCGAAGAAATAATAGCTTAGCTACTAAATACCTGATGTTGAGAACTCAACACGAAAATGCTCAGAAACGTGTGCATGTGCAGGGTTTAAATACTAAACATATCTGGCAGCTGGTGTTAATATTTTAGAGTCCTCCTGGCAGAACAGAGGGAGTAATGCACTTTCTGAAAACAACAAAACCCAGCTCGCTTTATCGGTTTCTGTCGTGTAAATGCGGGAAGTGACGCAGGAGGACTGGTGATCGCAAGCCGTTAATCAGAATTAGAAAAAAAGTTTTATTACAAACAAACCTGTTTTGGCGACAGAAGCTTCCGGAGACGACAGCAACACACAAATAAATGAATAAAAATTTACAAGAAAATACTTTAACGGTAAAAACACAATTAACAAGCAACGGAATGGGACGTGTGAGATTATCAAATAAAGCAAATAAATATCCGTGGTGTTGCACAGTATTGCACCGGTTGCACATATTAATATTGCACATGTTTTCATTGCACAGTGAGGAGAACATTTAACGCTTCGTGAGGTAGGTTGCCTGAGGGAAAAACGTGTTCTTGTGCCTGGCTGTGCTGGTGTTCGGTGCTCAAAGGGAAGATGGCTTGGACGTGAGGGTTCCAGAGTGATTTTCCGAGCCCTTTCCTTCAGTCTGGATATAATAATACAGTTCTTGAAGGACGGGCAGGGGAGCACCGATCATCATTTCTGCAGTCTGAACCATCCTTTGTAGTCTTCTGATGTCTGATTTTGTAGCTGAGCCAAACCAGACAGTTATTGAAGTGCACAGGACAGATTCAGTGATGGCCGAGTAGAACTGTGTGAGCAGCTCCTGTGGCAGGTCAAACTTCCTCAGCTGGGGAAGGAAATACAACCTCTGATGGGCCTTTTTAACAATGGAGTCAATATGATTGTCCCTCTTCAGGTCCTGAGAGATGGTCGTACCCAGGAGCCGGAATGACTCTGTAATGACTGCTGTCACCGTGTTGTTCATGATGGTAAGTGTGGGAAGTGCAGGAGGGTTTATACTGAAGTTCACAAGCTGTTTGAGTGTGTTCAGCTCCAGGTTCTTGTGTTCTTGTGACTGCACCAGACAGCCAGCTGCTCAACCTTGCGTCTATATGCAGACTCGTCACCGTCCTGGATGAGGCCGGTGACTACCAAATTTAAGGAGTATTTGTGGCAGAGGGTTTTGTAGAGGTGCAGTTGTTGGTGTAGAGGGAGAAAAGCAGTGGGGAGAGAACACACCCCTGGGGGATGCCAGTGTTGATGGTGTGGCTGTTGGACATGAATTCTCCCAGTCTCACTAGCTGTTGCCTGTCTGTCAGAAAGATGGTGATCCACTGATGGATGGAGCTAGAACCAGAGAGCTGGGTTAGCTTGGACTGGAGAAGTGCTGGAATGATTGCATTAAAAGCTGACATGAAGTCCACAAACAAGACCCTCACATAAGTCCCTGATTTGTCCAGATGTTGCAGGATGAAATGCAGTCCCATGTTGACGGCCTCATCCACAGACCTGTTTGCTCTATAAGCAAATTTCTGGGGGTCCAGTCAGGGTCCAGTGAGGCCCTTGAGATAAGCCAACACCAGTCTTTACCAATGACTTCATGACCACAGGTGTTTGGGCAACTGTTCTGTATCATTAACTCCTGCGATTTAGTTTTTTTGGAACGGGGATGATTGTGGAGCGTTTGAAGCAGGAAGGGACTTTAAACAGTTCCAGTGAGCTGTTGAGGATCTGTGTGAAGATGATGGCCAGCTGGTCAGCACAGGATTTCAACCAGGCTGGTGTAGCACCGTCTGGGCCTGGAGCTTTCCTTCCTTCTCTCCTTAATGTGGCTGATTCTCAGAGATGCCTCGAACCCTGGTCCATCTTAGGTAAAAACCTTCCTGTTTGTTTACCACAAACACATCTTAATTAGCATTGAAACCATGTGGCGTGAAAAACAAGCCCGCTTCCTTCTTCGTCAACAAGTCATCCGCTTCCTCTGCACCTCTCCGTATCTGACAGAAAAGTGGCAGACAAGAGAGTTGTCCTCTTGTAACGCTGAGAACTAATGACACCTCTCTTCTGTCTCGCTCATTCACATTCTTCTCCTTGCTCTTCCGCTCTCTCGCTTCCCTGAACCTGAACACCACCTGCCTTCGCCCGTCGAGTGTTCCTGTCTCAACAAAGACTGTAAGTGAAGTTAAATCTGATTGGATTTGAGATTCTCCTGGCTGCAAGGATTTCAAAGCAGTAAGTATCTGATAAAAAGGATGGACCAAGAAAGTGTGGGCCTTCGGACAGGGCCGGTCGTTTGGTCATAAAATATCAGGAGAAATTACTGCGTCTCTTAATGCATATTTTTAGAGATATCGTGGTATGATTTTAATCCTCGTTACTTTTGTAGATCCAACCAAGTCATTGAAATCGGTGGGTCAGTTTTCAATTTAGAATCGATTTACAATGTTTAAATGATTTAGATAGCCTTAAAAATGTTCAAAAGGCTAAAATGTATGATTTCCTAGTAAATATACAACAGCGGTTGCAGAAAATGCAAACTGCTTTTAGCTTGTGCAGTTTTTTTTTTGTTGTTGCAAGAATACAACTTCTTCTTCTTTTATGGGTGTTGGTGCAAGTACTGGAGTGGAGTGTGGAGCAAAAGACTGGCAGGTAAAAATAAAAATATGTCATAAGAGTAAAGAAAAAAAAAACTAAGGGGCAATCTCCGCTTCTGAAAAAACATGCAGTTCTTCGAATGTCCACTGGGGACTTGCTCCAAAAGTGAGTCAATCTATACAGACCTCCATGTTAAACCCAACATTACAACAGAAATAAACAGGTTTACATTTTGGTACAAAAATACAGATTTAGTCTCAATAGCTAGATTTCCAATTCATGACAACTGCACAGGGGTGAATTTTTATATAACTCAAGCCATAAAATTATGCATAATTGGGGCGTGGCTGATTAGAGTCACATCTGCATCACTTTAGCCAACCAGCGAGGTGAACTCATAGTTTAACTGTAATAAAATACAGGAGGAAATATATGAGGTGAGACCGGACGACGTGTAGGGTATGGATGACGGAGTTCAATCAAGTGCATTAGCATATAAATTAACATTTAGATAAAGTACATTTTAGCTATTTCAGCTAATTTTTGCTAGGTGCGAAGATAGAAGCCTCTGAATAGCTCCTTTTGTTTCGTCCATTTCTCTTTTATGGATTAACCTGAGCGGCACAATGGTTTAGTGGTTAGTACTGACGCTTTACACCCTCGCAACAGGCTGTGTGTGGTTCGATTCCCATCTCGGGTCTGTGTGCATGGAGTTTGCATGTGCTTGGTGAGATTCCTCCGGGAAACTCTGGTTTCCTCCCAAAGTCCAAAGACATGCAGGGTAGACTAATTGGCGTTCCCAAATTGCCCTGTAGTGCGTTTGTGTGTGAGATGGATTGGCTCTTCTGAACCTTCAGAAAACCTATGATGTCACGGGGGGGTTTGTCCAGTTCTTTTCATAAGGTCTATGTACCACGGATGACATTTAAACAATCAGCAACACAAGTTACACACCATCACAGTGTTTATCAGATAGTTTTGCTATCGTTGTGTGAACTATATCTAAAACTGCAACGGCAAAAAATGTTACTGAATCGAATAGAAATTATTCACAGCTTAAACTCAATCTTTAAATATATGTCATATTTTAAAATAATATTTGCTCTTATTATTATTATTATTATTATTATTAGTAGTAGTAGTAGTAGTAGTGGTAGATGCATGAAAAAAATTGAAAAAATCATTTAACTTAAATTTTTTTTTTTTCAAAATGCAAGCTTTTGCTAAATAAAAAAAAACACCAAATTAGTAAACTATACAATATATTTGTAAACTGTATATTGTATATATATTATCCATTATATATATTGTATATTATCCAATAATGTTATCCATTATTATTTAAGACTGATGTCAAAATCATTGATCTGTCTGAGTACCTGGAACACTAATTTTTATTTATTTATTTATTTATTTATTTAGTATATATATATTTTTTTACATTTGATCATCTCTCCTTCCGTTTCAGATTCTCGATGCTCACAATGTAAAAAGCGGCTGCTGATGACTGTGCTTGTTCTGAATACTAATCGCATCTGGCAGCTGGCGTTAATATTTTAGAGTCCCCCCTGGCAGAACACAGGACGTAATGCACTCTTGGAAAAACGCTGTTTCCTTTATTGATTTGTGCCGTGTAAGTGTGTGCAGTGACGCATGAGGATCGGACAGATTCAGGAAAAAACCCTGACGTCTGAGTCGGGAACGAGCTCGGACACGTGGAGCCGCAGGACTGTCGATCGTTCCGGACATGTCGGTGACGTACAGTACCAATGCATCACTCGGAACTTCTTAAATGTAAGTTTATCTATTTCTAAGCACACCTCGAAGTGTTTAATTTCCTCTGATCCTTACAACGCATCATACTTTTTATCAATTTATTCGTATATTTATGACTCTGCTAGTTAGTTGATCAACCGTTGCATCTCCATTATAATGTAAATAAATAAATAAATAAATAAATAAATAAACGACTTAGGATTCAGTGTGGCTACACAACAGAACTGCGATACATAACAGAATCCCGCCCCCCCTCCCCCGTCTCTATTCCTTCATCCTGAACTCTAAACTCTTCCATTTGCCGTGTGTTGGAGACCTGTGATACATCACTGACACTGGAGACTCCTTCCAGAAACATATAAGATTAAACTCTAGCTGCACAAAAATGAGTGAATGAGCCGTTACTATAGAAACGATAACGAACGCACTATTTACAACACAACTCTCAGAGCTCCTGAGTCCAATCGGAATTGAGAAATTCAACAGCGCTGTGTTTAAGAGATCCCGTCAATAATGAGCTTCAACTAGACGACTCGGTGAAAGACCTGCTTCTCTCTCTGGAGCTCTTACAGATGTGCAGCTTTAGCAAGCACTGGATAACCAAAATGTAAGGAGGTATTCCACAGTCACACTTCAGCTCCAGCTCCAGCTTTAAGCCCAAAGCGATGTAGCGTCGGCTCGGAGCGACCCTGACACGCGCCTGGCTCTGTTTCCACGACAACCTGCAGTGGGCGCTGAAGCCGCGACCTTTTAAGCAGCACGATTGCTGCCTGTCTCTATGATGTCTATGAAGTCTCTCAAATCGTTTTCGGAAAACTGCTTGGCATGACTCTTAAAGTATCTGACGTTCCCAGCTGAAACAGCACGCTCCTTACCTCCTGGTGAAGATTTACAGCTAATGTTCACACTGTCAGTGCGAGTGCCAGCTCATCAATATTCATTAATGAGGGTTTATGAAACATTCTGCAGGCGTCTTTAACTGCAAAATAAATGCCACGGACCCCCCGCTATTCTTTATTAGACTATAGAGCTTTCTAATATAATTTTGTCTCCTACGTCTGTAATACCGGGTTATGATTTATAACAAAATGAAGGGATTGCAGACCCCATTTTGACATGGTTTGTTGGATTTTTCTTAAATATGTGACCTGTCTGCATGGGCACACAAGCAGTACCTCGGCATACGAATTTAATCTGTCTCGGAGGCGAGTTTGTATTGCGAAACGCATTTTCCCATAGGAA
>JAAGKR010007404.1:762-36917 GCA_011419295.1 Clarias macrocephalus | reverse complement strand
TCTCCTGTCCTGTATGGTGCTGTTCCCGAACCAGATTGAGATGTTTCCCGTCAGGATGCTCTCTATGGTGCAGGAGTAGAAGTTCCTGAGCACCTTAGGCTGAAGTCTCTCAGGCGTCTGAGGTGGTAGAGACGCTGCCGGGCCTTTTTCACCACGGTGTTGATGTGACTGGACCATGACAGGTCCTGCGTGATGTGAACACCGAGGTAGCGGAAGCTGTCCACTCTCTCCACTGGTCTCTCGTTGATGGCGGGTGTCTTGTAGTTCCTCTCCTGCTTAGTACTGAAGTCTACTATCAACTCCTTTGTCTTACTGACGTTCAGGAGGAGATTGTTCCTCTGGCACCAGTTCTCCAGATTTTCAATCTCCTCCAGGTAGGCCGTCTCATCGTTGTCAGAGATCAAGCTCACCACGACCGTGTCATCAGAAAACTTAATGATGGTGGTGGAGTTCGTAGTGGCTACGCAGTCATAGGTGTACAAAGAGTACAGCAGGGGGCTCAGAACACAACCCTGGGGGGCTCCAGTGCTGAGAGTGAGAGAGGCTGAGACATAGCCGCCCATCCTTACTGCCTGTGGTCTCCCAGTTAGGAAGTTGGAGATCCATTGACACAGAGATGAGCTGAGTCCCAGGTGCTCCAGCTTGGTGGTGAGTGTAGAGGGAATTATGGAATTAAATGCTGAGCTGTAGTCGACAAAGAGCATTTTAACTTAATTCCCCCTTCTAGTGTCCAGGTGAGTGAGTGATGTGTGGAGAAGATGAGAGATGGCATCATCCGTAGAGCGGTTCGGGCGGTATGCAAATTGCAGTGTGTCTGGTAGTGAGGAGATGATGAAGTCTCTGACCAGCCGTTCGAAGCACTTCATCACCACTGATGTGAGGGCTACAGGTCCATAGTCATTGAGGGAAGCAGGATGTGGTTTCTTCGGAACAGGAACAATGATGGACTCTTTAAAGCATGTAGGGATCACCGACTGAGATAAGGAGAGGTTGAATATCTCTGTGAACACAGATGCAAGCTGGTCTGCACTCTCTTGAAGGCTCTCCTCACGTCATGCTCGGAGATAATTTAATGATAATCATAAGCAAAAAGTGTAAAATAACAGAATTCTTGTTTATTAATATTTCATCCAGAGTGGGATTCTAACCCTGGTTAAAAAACATGCTAATTTAATTGGCTGTCACCGAGTTCCACCTATACACGACTGGCCAATATTTGCCGTCTGGCGATAATTAACCTTAATGGATCTTGTGCTTTCTCTGCAATGAAGCAAAATGCGGAGTTTAGTCCGAGGTTGTGCAGTGTACCCATAAGTGAGTGTCATGCGAGCATGCATGTTTTTTTCCCTCTCTCCTTTAATCTTCTCCTACCCCATTTTTTCTAAATAAAATGACCCTTTTCTACAGATAAGCTCCAGACTAATTACATTTTTACCTACGTCAATTATCTAAGGAGCTCTAGTTGGGAACTTCAGATCAATTCTGCATTCCAACCAAATGGTTAAAATAATAAAAACAGAGCAACTGGTTTCAAAGATGTTCATTTACAGATTCTTAATCACTAAAGCTTATTTCAAGTGTGATATTAAGTGTTAAATTACTAAATAATCAAGGATGAAATTTGTCTGAATACAGTTATATATATATACACACATATATTTATATATGTATATATTAGTTTAAAGTGTATTTTAAGTCAGCGTGTAGTTTACAATCAAGTACGTCTTAATCAAAATTGATTATAAATACAGGTATATACTTTTGCTTCAATTAAGTCTGAAACAGATAAATATTACAGTTCAGCATACCATGAAAGCCGCATCATGTCTGGTCTGGGAATTGTGCCCTCTCGGACCACAAGAATAAGTGGATAGTGAGGACAGTCGAGAAGGTCATTGGGGTCTCTCTTTATACAATCCCAGACATCTACACCCCACGCTGCATCCTCAAGGCCACCAGTATTGTAGCTGATCTAACACACCCATCACACTCATTCATCACCCTCCTGCCATCTGGATAAATTTACCAAAGCATTCAGGCCTTCACATAAAGACTGTGTAACAGTTTCCCACAAGCCATCGGTCTCAATAATAAGAGACTGGATTGATAAACACAACACAACCTTTGATTGTGAGAATAATTCGTTCCGGAAGAGTGCTCTTATATCAAAACACTCGTACATCAAAGTGAATTTCCTCCATAAGAAATAATGAAACATTATTAATGCAAAATAGAAAGTAAAAATTATACAAATTAACCTGCACTTTACCTTTGAAAAAAGTAAAAAACGTGCTATGCGTGTGTGTGAAGCCAAAGTAAGATAAGAGAATGAATGACCCCCCCCCCCCCTGCCTTCTCTCTTATTTGAGGGGGCTACTGTGTGGGACACTCGCTTATCTTATGGTGCGTTCACACCGAACGTGGTGTAAGCGTCAAATTACCGCCGCTGTTGGCCGGTCTGACGTAGATTTAATGCCTTTCTTGTATTTAAAGGAGCAGCAAAGCAATCATGCTTGTTGATGTTGTGGAGACTGACCAAGATGTAAGAAAACAAGAAACTGATTGATAGAAAGAGCTGTAGAAAAAAACTAATTATAAGCCATTTGAATGGTGTGGCTTCTGTTCATTGTGAATTGCTAGTCTAATTTAATATATATTTTTTATTATAATATTACATTTCTTATTGTTATAACATTAGAATCACTTACTCGACTTTGCCTTTAATTAAAATAACATTAATAATTAATAAACAACCACTACCGCAATAATCAACCTCTCCACCATTTCACTTGGGAACTAATGCAGTCGGAACAAAAGTTACAGGACTGCGTTCCTCGGAATCCTCTCAAGCAGAGGCCCTCTATTTTTAATTGGCTGCCGCTCAACTGCGTCATAGCTCATTACCCTAAAGTTAAACTCAACTCCCTTCGCCGCGCCGCTCTTCGCCGCCCTTCGCTGCCGACTCACTTTGAAAATGAATGACATTAGTAGTGCAAAGAAAATGTCCAGGATTGAGTGGAGAGGGACACAGATGATCTTATATACAGTAAGCACATTTAAGGAATACTGTAAACATGGTCGTGCAAATTACACATTCAGGGTAAAACAGTGCAAACAGGACAAACAGTGCACGATGAAGAAAGGGTGTTAGGTTTGTAAAAGCCCACTCTTACCCCCTATACACAGTCATACATCTTTGTGCCACTTTTGAAAAGCAGTTCCTGTTCAACTGAAAACATAAGTGAACATTACATACCTGGCATTTCCATGTTTTTTTTGTGCTGCTTACCATACACTTGTATGCTTTACGATGCACACAGACCATGTGACGAGCAGAAGGAACACTGTGTCACCCGAGGTAAGTCCATGTGCTGGTTGTAAACAAAAATACAAGAGATCCATCCCAAATCCAGGCCCCAGTTGTGGACCAGGGGTCCGTTCTTCGTGCGTCGCCAACTCAGTTAGCTGGATTTGATTGTTGTGGATTTGTCCTGATCTTGGATTGTTTCGTTCTTCGAAGCGAATCTCGAGCTTGCTGTCATAGCAACATGTCCGTAAGCTTAAAGCTGCTCGGGAGCAGGTTTATTTCATGTAAACAGGATTTAGGCTGCGCTCCTGATTGGCTGAAATGGCGAGATCACATCTGATTGGTTAAAGAACATGACTGACGCGGACTGACTCCGCGGGGAAAAGAAAAGTATCTTGCATGAATATATGAATGGATGTATTTAAATAAATACAGTATTTCCTTTACATCGTTGGAGACGCGGAAAACATGGTGAAAAGTGCTGTCTGCCGTGTCATTCGTAAAGTTTACTTGGCACTTAAACAGTTTTTGAGGGTATTTGTGGTATTTCCAAGCCACAAGACCCCAGGCTGTAAAACAGAAGTTTTTTTGCCATTGCAGGTACGGTATACATATTGTTGATGTAAATAATGCAATTATAATCATTCCAATAAGTATGAAGTGTGTCCCCAGGCTTCCCTAATGTGATTGGTGCCATAGACTGCACCCACATTCCTGTCAAGGCCCCACCAGGTCCCAATGAAGGGGATTTTGTGAACCGAAAGGGTGTTCACAGTGTTAATGTGCAGGTACGTTAATATAAGAACTATTTTAACGTGATGGAATGAAAATGTATGCATTTGACTAAGTGTGGATTTTCCTATTTCTAAGATGGTGTGTGATTCTTTGTGCCAAATTACAAACGTGGAAGCAAAATGGCCTGGTTCAGTGCATGACTCCAGAATTTTCAGAGAGTCATATTTGTGCCAAAGATTTGAACGTGGTAAGGAAAATAGAAAATGTGAAGCTCAATGTTTTACTTTCAATTACAGTAAACTGGGCCTAACAATTTACTTTTCCCATAAAACAGGTGATTACGATGGGGTTCTAATTGGAGACAGGGGTTATGCCTGCAGGCAGTATTTCATGACTCCATTCCCAGACCCAAACCCAGGTCCACAAGCCCGATACAATGCAGCTCTAACTAGGACAAGGGAATGCATTGAAATGACCTTTGGGCAACTGAAGGGAAGATTTCAGTGTCTGAAGGGTCTGAGGGTTGCACCTGACAGGGCTTGTGACATTACTGTTGCATGTTCTGTCTTACACAACATCGCCACCATCAGAAAGGAGAGGACCCCTGTGGTGGAGGTGCATCCTGATGATGACCTCCAACCAGTGCTCTTGGATCAACCTAGTGGCAAAGCTGCACGGGACAGAATAGTGGAATACCATTTCACATAATTCTCAAAATAAAAGAACACTCCACAAATATGGTTATTCTACTGTGTTTTATTTGAAATTAAGCACATTTCATGTTTTGCCTGCAATAAGAGAGAGTGAGTGTTATACAAGGTCAACAATAGTATGGTACTATGTGTGAAAGTCACATCACTTACTGTAAAGTTCCTTTTGAAGCAACTGAATCTCAAGTGATAATTTCTGTTTTTTTTTTAATTATCCACTTCAATTTGTGCTTCAACTCTCCGTTTCATCAGTACCAAGTATTCATTTTTAAGTTGAAGGTTTCTTCGGTACAAAGATCGGATGTCCCTCTGTGCCAGTTGTGGAGGAGAAAAAGAAAACATAAAAAAAGGGGGGGGGGGCACCAATACGTGCCTCTCACAACAAAATTCAGTGACAAGTACAACACTGGCCACCTCAGTTTCACTTCTGGGCATGGAGTCTTCTGGAGCACTTTCTGTAGGCCTCTCTGGAGCCCTATCTGTGGACCTCTCTGGAGCTGGGGACTCCGGCAACTTTCCGCAAAAATAATAAAATACCGTCATATTACATACACATAAAGACACATACGCCTGTATCATACATTCTTACAGATAATTCTTCCGGACACTCGTCAGACAGGGTTTCCTCACTGTCCTGTACGATGGAAACAAAAAAGTAATTACAAAAAGGTGTAAAAAAATAAAAACCAAACCCAAATACTTGACTTACTACACATGCTTCAGCCATCACTTGTGGGACAGGTAAAAGTGTGGGCGTGTTGTTTCGAACTGCACATAAGTGGCAAAACAGCATTACATGAACTACACTGTAATTCATCCATAAATCATGTACAAATGCAGTATTCATTTATTCTTGCTCATGATTTAAGACAGTTCAACTGACTCACACACATTTGTTGTTTATACTTTAAGGTGGTTAGAAAGCATTGCAGCACTTTTCCAATACAAATTAAACCAATGACCAGAAATAAAGTGCTGCTGCTGGTCCCTGGCTGTGGGTCTAAGGAGATGCCCTCCACAATTGGTCGGTTACTATTTAAACCAAGGGCTAGCTCTTCTGCTGGGGTATAGGGAGAGGGTGCCGGACCACCACCTGTTTTGTTCTTTTCCGCCTTTTTCTTGGTGGCTGTTTTAAACCATGAAACACATTGATTTGCCAGTATCTTAAAAGAAAATGAAGATATGCGAAAAATTACCATTTTGTAAGATGTTCTTGTACTTCACTTTTACTTGTTCCCATGTTCAAATGGGTCCACTGCTGGCGCTGACATTAAAGATGACAGAGCAACTTATACAAATAAGATTGGAGATAAAATACACATTTTATATATATTAAAACAAATATATATATATATATATATATATATATATATATATATATATATATATACACATGCATACACACACACACGTACAAAAAAAAACATACATACACGTTAATATATAAATATAAATAAAATTTACAGACACAAATAAAATAACATATCAAGGAACATGGGCAGCACTCACGCATTTAATTTGTCTGTTACTTTTTGCCAGCCCTCTCTCCTGTCTTTTGCAGCATTTGTTGTGTTTCTCGGTGTCTTTATTAATGTTTGAAAGTCGCCATAACCTTCTAATAAAAGCTTTTGCTCCGCCTGAGCAAAAAATTGAGCTGCTCTTTTGCCATCTCGTCACCCAATCGCAGGGGTTGTGATCAGTGTTTCTACTGTCGATGCATATCGCCTTTTAAACAAACGCACGAACGCGCAATAATCCTAGACATCTCAATCCAGCGATACAAATCATCAACAACAGGAGTGTCGAAGAACCGAGTTAGCCGCATCATAATTAGCGCGATGATCTCATCTTAGATCTGTCAATTCATCTCGGATGTTTCAAGCGACGTACGAAGAACGGACCCCAGGTTCCCGCGCGGGCAGGAATCACAGAGTGTCATCATCAGTCTGTTTTCTATGAAACAGTGATGGCTATCTGTATCTTGCCTGATTGTTTGCATTTACTTTCTATCGAACAGATGGCTTATCATTTTCACTGTCACAAAAAAGAAAAAAATAATAACATTAGCATGATAACACAACAGAATAAACTACTGCATTATCATTATCATCATCCTTGTCAATCACTAATGACCATGCATAAAGACAACACTAACTTTCATAATCGGTAAACTACATAAGCCAGTATCTTAATCAGAGTCAGCCCCCGGGAGCTAAAGTGTTTGTGCTAAATAAAATTATAGATAGCAGTGTCATAACTAACCAAAAACTGAAGCAAATAGCTACAAGAAGCTAAAGCTATCCAAAACCGTGTGAAATATCTTAGCCATTTGCACCACTGTTGATACTGACAACTATCTGTAAACTACATAAGGCATTAGCTTAGCCACCGGGAGCGAGCATGTTTGTGCTAAACTCCATAAGGCAGTATGATTAACAGATTAACAGTGTTATCTACATGCTACCCTAAACTATGTAAGTGACACTGAAAGACAAAAATAATATCAGTTTTATATTCGGAGAATACGGATTATATGAGATTTATTAATTTACCCATGGTATCAGCTTGCTGGATTCTCCTCCTCTGGAGGACACTTTCAGTGTTGTTCTGAGGTAAATCTAAACTCCTCCCACTGTCCAGAACATTCTACAGAGCTTCAGAAACCTGTACAGCACGTGTCATCTTCCACACGTGCAGGAAACTCACTGAATGTGCGTGTCTGTGTTTGTGTGTGTGTGCGCGCGAGCGTGCTTGGGGGTGTGGTCTTGTATGTAGATTACCCCTGACTGTTTCCCTGTGAAAAGCGTGTGGGCGTGTCCTGTCTCACATTATTATCAGATAATGAAGTGCGACGGCAAGACTGTGCCTCTCCTCGGATTCATATGGATTACATAACCTGAAAATATGTATTTTTTATTTAACTTGCTGTATTTAAAAGTAGACACTTTAAGCTTTCTATAGATATATTTCTCATGTCGCGAAGTTCATGGTAATTTAATTTATATTCACAGAGACTGAGACAGCTGAAAGCTCACCCTGATTATTTTCTTTAATTTACAAAAGCGCAAATGTTTTATTCATATTGTGAGTATACATAGAATTTTACATATTGAAATTATGTACTACATTTATGTACTGTATATGATCAAAAATGATGGAGCATTTTAAGTTATTTTTACGATTACCAGAAGAAGAAAAAAAGCAAGTGGACCCGCTGGAGAGTCTGCCGACTCCTAAGAGTTTTAAAAGAACAACATCTAGCAATTTCACACTCGTGATGGGAAGTTTGAATCATTTTAGTGACTCGGTTTTCGAAATCTCTATTTTTTTGAGTAATTTAGTTAATCCTGTTCTTTTGTTCAGAAATAAAATAAAATGTTACATTTTCAACAAACACACAAGTGACTGACCCTGATACTGATCCTGACCATCCTGCTGATGCATGAGATGGAAGAGTCTTAATCCTTTAAAGACTGTTCATGAACGGAAATGTGGAGATTTTATTCAAAGAGCAGTCATGAGGTTCAGCATCTCTGTGGATGTGAAGGAGGCTGTCAAAATCCTGTACACAATTAAGACTTTGCTGTACATAACTGCTGCATTGGTAACTATGTACTGTATGTGACAGTTATTTGGAATATCTTAGCTCTATGCTTTTCCATTGATATGAAGAATAACTGTCATATTACTTGTATTTTCAAAACAAATGGACCTGTTTGCAGGAGGAATTACCTTACTGACTTTCTATAGCGCCCCGGGATTCTGTTCTGGCAGACCCGCGGTCAACTACAATCATGTCGCATAGGCGGCGACCTTGTGCAGAAGACACATGCACCTTCTCACATCTCATAGTGGCTCTGATATTGGAAAAGAGAAATGGAAATTAAAAGTGGCTGGCCAAGATGGAGTCTGAGTGACATCATTTGTTTTGAAGCCTAGCACGAAATATTCTACTTTGGCAATGTTGGGGCTTGAGGTTGCTACAGTATATAAATGTTCCTAGATTAATAAAAAATATGTCTTTTGCAAATTTTTTGGCATACTGGTGAGCTTTTTGCACATTTGAAAGCTTATATTGGTTGTTAACTTCAAGTAGTTTGGTCCAATGTGTTTGACCATGGATTTGAACAAAGAAATGCATAGCATCATGCACAGCTATGCCAAGAAATCATAGCATTGAGATTCAAGGAAGCAGGAGCAAGACTTGTTTCGTTACCTTTAACACCTGACTCTCTCCTTCCAAGAAGGTAAACCATAGTGTAGCATAGCTGGCTGCTATGCTAGCAGTGATGCTGCACATTGAGAAAATGCAAGAGGAAGGTTTACAGAGGCTGGTTTCTATAAAAACAGCAGTGAAATATAACACAGCTTTACTGACGAAGCTGGAGAAAGAGAATGCTTTGCTTTGAGAAATGTATGGAGTAAGATGGAAACAGAGGAGCGAATGGAAGAGAATGTGAAACAACGCATCATCAGCCTCTTTAGTGAGATTTCTCTGGATATCGCTGACCAACTTCGCATTTCTGCGGATGTTGTGCACAGATTGTTTGGATCAGAGATATCTCCGCATATAATTATGCAGTTTACTTCACGCTCACATCAGGAAAAAAAAGCTGGAAGGATGCCAGATCACCTCTACTTTAATCTTTAATTTAAAAAGCATCAGGATTCTGAAGGACCTCACTCAAGAACAAGTTCAATTAAATTTTATTTGGAAAGCGCTCTGCAGGTGTGCGAAGGTGCAGGGCCACAGGAATGGGCACCAGCTGCTGATTCATTCTCACTGCTATAAAACACGGCAGAGAATAAAACATATCCACACATACACAGAGGTGGATGGAGTAATACAATTTTGTACTCAAGTAAAAGTCCTGTTACTTCAGTAAAAGTAAAAAGTACCTCATAAAAAAATTACTTGGAGTAAAAGTTACTGAGTTACTTTTTTTAACAGTGGTGCTGGGATGGGGGCTTCTAGTGTAGTGCAAAAAAGACAAGCGGATATAAATCTCAAACTAGTTGTTTTTATTTGAAGGAACACCTTTGCATAATAAAGCTGTTGCCTTTTTTGTGCTTGAAATCAAAGAGGTCGCATAAATATGGTGTTACTGTACGTCACAGTCTAGGGTTGGGCTGTGGACAGGGACCAGGACACAATACACACACGTAAGTGCAACAAAGCATTTATACAAAGCATAATATTTTTTATTTTTTTTTTTTTTTTTATTTTTTTTTATCAGTAGCAAATATGATTTCAAATGTAGTTAAGTACAATTCTTCAAACAAAACATACTTAAGTAAAAGTAAAATTACAGATTTTAAAAACTACTTCAAAAAGTAGAAGTACACAAAAATATACTCAATTACAATAACGCGTGTAACGCAATGTACACATGGCTGGGCTTCTAAAGCCAAACCTTTGGTCATTAGTGTCAATGCCAAACGTCGGTTTCAATGGTGCCAGGGCTGTGGACAACTTGAAACATGTATTGTTCTCTAATGAGTCCACCTTCACTGTCTTTCCCAAATCTGGGAGAGTTACGGTGTGGAGATGCCCCAAAGAAGCATACCACCAGACTGTTGCATGCAGGAGTGAAGCATGGGGGTGGATCAGTGATGATTTGGGCTGCAATCCCTGCTGAAAAAAACAGCATATACCAGCATATGTTGTGTTTTGGTGCTGGTATGCTGGTGACCAGCAAACATTTTGCTGGTATGCTGGTGCTGGTATGCTGGTCACTTTACTGATGCTGGTCCACAGCATAGCAGCATATATTTTGCATTATAGTGCCATGATACTATGCTGTTTACCACCCCATCTAATGTTGGTATGGTATAAAAGCCAGAATACATGGAAGATTGTCATCCAATATGTAAAATATAAAACAGAGTCAGTATAAAATCAGCTTTATTGGCCAACACAAACAATATTAACATTGTGTAATATGTAACAATATATACAATATGCACATAACCTTACTTATAAACATATAAATGTCACCTCTTTCACCTAGTGCAAAGAAAATGTCTAGGATTGAGGGAAGAGGGACACAGATGATCTTATACACAGAAGGCACATTTCTGGCATACGGTAAATATGGCCGTGCAATCAGACATTCAGGGTAAAACAGTGGGAACAGGAACAGTGCACTATGAAGAAAGGGTGTTAGGTTTGTAAAGCCCACTTTTACCCCCTATACACTGTCATACATCTTTGTGCCTCCCTCGAAAAGCAGTTCTTGTTTAACTCAAGACACAAGTAAACATCACATACCTGGCATTTCCATGGTGTTTATGGCTGCTTACCATAAACTGATTTGCAATTCACACAGACCCTGTGACCAGCAGTGGTAACATTCCTGGCATCTGAGGTCAGTCCATGTGCAGGTTGTATGCAGTCACAGGTGAAGACTTATCGTGTGGTCACCCGCTTAAAAATACAAGAGATTCGTCCCGAATCCAGACCCCAGTCATGGTTGAGGTTCCCATGACATAGTGATGGTCCGTCTGTATCTTGCCTGCTTGTTTGCATTTGGTCTCTATAAAACAGGTGGCTCATCATTTTCATGGTCACAACGGTTTATAAAAAAGGAAAAAGAAACTTAAGCATGATGATAATAAAATTACTGTCAATAATCCTCAATAACTATTGACCATGCATAAAGACAACACAAACTTTAGCAATGTTTAGGCAACAGGAGCTAAAAAGTGTTTGTGCTAAATAACATTATAGATAGCAGTGTCATAAGCTAACCAAAAACTGAACCAAATAGCTACCATAACATGAAGCTCTCCAAAACGGGGGGAATATATTATAAACATTTACACCACAGCTGATACTGACAACCATCTGTAATCTACATACTGTAAGGTATTAGCTTAGCCACCTGTAAGCTAACCTGTTTGTGCTAAGCTACATAAGGCAGTATGTTAGCATGATTTAGCAGTGTTATCTACATACTAACCAAACCATGTAAGTGACATTAAATGACAATGTTTCACATAAACTGGCAAAAGCTTGTGAGAAAATGAGGAAAAATAAATTAATATTAGTTTTATATTATCAGAATAAGGATTATATAAGATGTAATAATTTACCCATGGTAACAGGTTGCTGGATTCTCCTCCTTCGTTCTCTGTTGGAGTCTCAGTGTTGTTCTGAGGTAAATCTAAACTCCTCCCACTGTCCAGAACATTCTGTAGAGCTTCAGAAACCTGTACAGCGCCTAACATCTTCCACACGCGCAGGAAAATTATCCGATCTACTGTGTGTGTGTGTGTGTGTGTGTGTGTTTGGGGGCGTGTCCTTGTATGTAGATTACCCTGACTATTTCCCTGTAAAAAGCGTGTGGGCGTGTCCTGTCTCAGGTCATTATCAGTGAAGTGTGGCAGAAAGACTGTATCTTTCCTTACATTCATATGGATTACATAATCTGAGAACATTTCTTTTTGATTAAGCTTGCTACATTTAAAAGTAGACACTTTTAAGCTTTCTATAGATATATATGTATAGATATATAGATGTGGATATGTGTGTGTTCATTTTAGCGACACATTTCAGAAAGATTTTGTGGGAGACTGAGATGGCAGAAAGCGCACCCTGTTTAGTTTCTTTATTTTACAAAAGCACAATGTTTTATTGATATGTGAGTGTACATTAACAAATAAAGACATGAATCGATACATTACACATATGTGTATGGTTAAAAATGATGGAACATTTTAAGTTATTTTGACGGTTACCAAAAAAAAAATGCAAGTGGTCCCACCGCCAAAACAGCTGACCCCATGGTGATTGTGCTGGTATACTGGTAACCCTGCTGGTATAATTGCTGGTCAAGCTGATAATCAGCTATGATGGTCTATGTTTTTTTTTTTTTCAGTTTTAAGTGATTTCTATTGATTACTTTTTTTTTTTTAAAGTGCATTTTATATTAAAAGTTTGTGTTGTGTTTTTAGACAACCCACAGATATTTAATAAATGTGAAATAATGTATTTACATGTTTTTGGTAAATGGATTATTTTTTTTTCTCTTGTATGTAAATCCATTTAAAGATAACACTACACAGCCCATGTATATACATCACACATTATTTTCAGTACTAGCTATTAAAAAACAAGACAATGAGCAAAAAATAGTAACCAATTTTAACCACCAAAACCTTGCTGTTGGCCCAGCATATAAATCATGCTGGCCTATGCTGTATTTTTTAGCAGGCATGCTGGTCTTCCATCAGTTATGCTGGTTCCCCAGCTAAACCATCACCAGACCAACACTAACTAGCAAGACCAATACTGGGGGTAAGGTTTCATCAGCGTAGATCTGCTGGTCTTCCATCAGTTACTGTATGTTCGTTCACCAGCTAAACCAGCATCAGACCAGCACTAACCAGTATTAACCAGCATAGACCAGCATATAAATCATGCTGGTCTATGCTGTTTTTTTTCAGCAGGGTTAATAAATATACTGTACATGAGTCAGGATTGTGCAATAAATAATGACAATTTTTTCAGCAGAATATATTCCTCAATATAAAGAACTCAATTTAATTTCATTTTAACAAACTATACACACATAACAAAGCAAACATTTTTAAAGAACCATAATCAGAACATATCAGAGGACCCAAATGCACAGTTTACAAGTACTGTATACTTTGTGTGCAAAACACTGCTTTGGAAAAAACAAAAAATATGTGAGTCGCACACAAGACAAACATGAACTAGCTCTGAGATTTATAATTAATGAGCCATATTTGAGAAGATTGAAAAAAAAAAATGACAAAAATCTCATTCAAGTCTCAAAGGCGGCTCATTTCTGTCTAAGAGACAAGGAAGCGATTAACATGAGATCTCATCTGGGAGTTTCTTTGCTATGGGGGTGTACCATTATGCTCTTGTAGATTTTTTTTTTTTACCGACAAACCAATACACATTTGTGAAATTTCAGAAATAAAACATGACATGTCTAAACTTAGCCAGGAAAACTTGCATGGTTGAGACAAGTTAGAAGCAGCGTTTGTGTTGTCGAGGAGGTCTGCCACAGCCCAATGTGAGAGGTTGCCTTGTCACATCATTCAGTTCAGTGGTGAGTGGAAACTTATTACCTTTTATTATTTTACAACATGTAATATTAAATATACTTTGATATTATCTAACTAATTATTGTATTACATTTCTATGTGCTGTAAAAAGTAATGCCATTATCCTAAATGTGTGCCTGTTTTCTAAATTTAACTTTAGCCGCTATACCTTTAGCATGCTAGCTAGGTTAACCTGAGGTAACAGTGTGAGAATTGTTAAGAAGGTAATAGAATTTTCGGCTGTAAACTTTCAGTGTTTCTTTCTGTATCTATAGTCGGCCCTTAATAGAGATGAGACAGAAGATCGAGAGGGGGTCTTTATCTCTCTCCAGTGTACCACTTTTTGCCTCAGAGGAGGCACTGGGAAAAGGAGAAGAGGGAGAGGTCAAAAGGGCAGCCTTAGACACTGAAGAGATTTCACTCCTGGTAGAAAACATTTTCCCTAGTCTTCATTTTCCTTTACTAAAATGTGTCTTTTCTTTTATTTATCTGTGTTCATCTGGAACATTTTGTAATATTTAAATAATATTTGTTTTAAGTAGAAAGATACTCAAGTGAAGCCAAAGAAGCCAAAAAAAAAAAAAAAACATGCAAAAATGCAGCTCAAAAATAAAAATAAATTATAATGAAAAAAAAAAAAAAAAAAAAGATAACTGGACTCCATTAAAGAAAGCTGCTCCATGGGTGTGGGAAGCTGTGCTGTGGATAAGGTGAGTAGTCACTTTTTTAACATTTATTTATTTATTTATTTATTTATTTATTTTCACATTATTTATTGCACTTTTGCCCTGATTAGCAAGAAATTGCCTTGTTTCTACTTTGTATGGCACATATCATGAATGCATTTCAGGGACTTGTAATTTTATTTTATTTATCAAAGTTTAATGAGAATCAAGAGATGGTAGGGGAGATAGAGAGGCTGAAAAAAGAGATTAAACATTTAGAAATATGCGAAGAGCTACAGAGTGAAAGCAGCAAAGGAACTAAAAACATGTTAGTGTTAAAGGAGAAATGACTAGCATCATAAAACAGACCGCGGCTCCTGTTATGAATTAGACGTAGAATGAAGGCTGATGTTGAAAACAAAAAATATGTTACTCCTGAGGACACCACCAGCCAAGAGAATGCAAGCAGAAATGAGCAGGTATGCTCTGTGAATAATTTTAATATTTACATGAACTAACTAAATTCAAATGATAAAAAATATTAAAAGCCAATTATTACTCTTATCTAAATCCATTGGTTTTTTAATATTAGGACCTGGATTCATTGTCTTTAAAAATGAGATGAGGATAAAAAAATTTAATTACATTTAAAAAAAAGTCTCTTTATAGTAGAATCAATAAAATGGACTGTATGAATTCACAAATTCATTTCTCATGGTGGTATTTGGCCATGAATTATTGGCAACAATGTCTTTACTTGGCCGCAAAGCCACAAACTCGGCACGTGACATCAAGGAGGCCCTCCCAAGCAAACAAATAGCAGCTGTGATACAGTAGGTGTGAACCTATGTTGTTTTTTGTTTCTCCCACACTGACTTTTTAAATGCTTGAATTACCTTTTAATTTGATATGCACAAAACACGAAGCATCGATTTTAGTGTTTGGTGGAATCTTTCTAACACACCTTGTGATTCTGGGTGATATGCACTAGAGACCTGATGCTTTATATTAAGTTCTTCCAACACTCTCAGGCAGGATGGTGTTTAAATACAGCGGCACAAAGTGCTAGTCCAATCGTAACACAGGAGGCGGGAGGAAGGTGCTCAGGTTCAGGGGAGCTTGTCCAATGGTGACGCCGGAGGCGGGAGTAAAGCACACATGACTGACTGATCCTCCAATCAGCACCCCTCTCCAAGGTAGAGGCCAATTACACCTGCTTTACAAACAGAGAGAAATACACCCAAGACAGCAGGCAACACAAAGCATAATATAACAAATATATATAATACGTCAGCGACGTAACAATGCTTTAATAATTTTTTGTTATTAAAATTAAAAAAATTAAGTTCCTGTTTCAAAGTTTACAGATAGATGGCCAATTTATATGAAATTGATATGTTCAGTGCTCATGTAAACTGTTTAATAAACACTTCTGGCACTTTTTTTGAGTCTCTTCATTAGTTTAGTTTTTCCTGTAAATGATTCAATAAATACTGTATCGTGCCATTCATACCGAGGTATTACCATGCCGTGAAGTTTTGATACCGTTACATCCTTAATAAATTATTTTAGCGCATAACACAATCTTGAATCTTCAGACAGCGAGAGAAAAAAACAGTTGGCTGGCTGGAAAGGAAAAGAGTAGAATGCAGAGGAAATTATTTTATGTCTGAAAACAACAAAAAATGGGAAAAAGTGAATATATTGGATGCAACAAGACTACTGGGGGCACTAAAACAATCAATGAGCAAATTTGAGCAAGATCGATTGTAAAGCGAAATTATTTGCTTTAGATCTTTCTTCCCTTTTCGGTTAACTAATTTGGTCCTGTTATGCGTTTTGCTTAATTATGGGGGAGATTTGTGTCGCCTCCCTAAACATCAATGGTGCAAAAGATGGCAAAAAGAGAGCTGTACTTTTCGAAATGTTAAAACAGAAAAAATAGATGTACTTCTTCTACAGGAAACACACAGTGAAAATTGGGGATCCAAGTGCAATGGAACACGTGTGTTAAATCACCTGACCTCCACTAGCGGAGGAGTGGTAGTTCTATTTCATAAAAGTTTTACCCCTATATCCTAAAGTAGAAGAAATGATCAAAGGTAGATTATTAAAAGTTAGAGCACATTTCGAAAAGTACACTTTCATATGTGGATATGCACTAACTTTACCTGTAGAGAGACTAACTTTTTTAGACAAGCTGTGCAAGATTTTAGAAACCCATAAGTCTGATGATTTTTTTTATTTTTAGGTGGAGCACCAGTGCAGACATGGACCGTAACAACCTCATATCCCTTTCTATAAACAACTTTTAGAAATAACAGAAAAACATCAGCTGTGCGACACCTGGAGATCATGTTCACCTTTTTTACGAGTTTGTAAAACAATAAACTTGGACTCATGCTAATACTAACACGATTTCCCTTGCACAGCTAGACAGGTTTTATGGTTTTAAGCATCATTAAGAGTTCACATCAACCGTGTCCTATCAGTTTCTCTGGTCACAGCTTGAACTTATGCAAGGCAAAATTTAGCAACCTCAACCCAAAGAGTGCATACTGGAGTTTTAATACAACTTTATTAGAAAACCAAGCTTTTAGTGACAATTTTACCTTTTTTTTTAAAAATTATTTTAAATAAGATTCAGATTTTAAAACACTGCAACAATTAACAGTTATTTCAACCGCACACCTTCAATGTCATAAAAGTTTTAAATCAGTCAATAAGTAAGTTACAGAAAGAAATCACAGATCGGCAATCACCCTTATTCAAACCCTCTTTTTTAGGTAAGATGCAAGGTGCTTTGTAAGACCTCTCCATCTTCAAATGGATGCACCTGCCAAATACTCTTTTAATTTGGAAAAGAAAAAGGGGCAAAGTCGTTTAATACACCGAAGACGTTTTATCAGACAACATTAATATTTGCATGAGAGCTGCACAATTTTATGAAAAACTATATTCTTCAGAGTACAGTGAAACCTCGGATTGCGAGTAACACGGTTTATGAGTGTTCCGCAAGACGATCAAATAGTTTCAATAAATTTTTGATTTGAAAAATGAGCAAGTCTTGGTTTACGAATGCCGAGTATCATGTATCACGCATGCGCCTCTCATTTTGACACCGAGCGTCACTCTTGCGCTGCGGAATTGTGGGTAATTGTCTTCCCTGCTGGGTCTTAGTGCTCGTCTCTTACTTGTATAATCAACATTTCCCTGTCTCTTTCAGCATCTCTTATGTGTGTGCGCGCGCGTAATTTGACACCGACACACACACACACACAGCCCGACACACGCACGGACACTCTCTCGCCTTTTCACCCCCTCCCCGGCTTCACAAACACACAGAAACTCTGCTCTGTCGCGATTCTTTTCAAAGGTAAGGTGCTGGTTCATTTGTTTGTTTGTTTGTTTTTTACTTTACCGCAGTGATTTTGTTAGTATGCTCACGGAGGCATTTTTCCTGTTAAAACGGTGTTTCCGTTGTGTGTGTGTGTGTTTGTTTGTTGTGAAACTTAAAAAGCGAGGTGGGGAGAGGGAGGAGGAGTGTTACTGTGTAAAACGAGCCGAGGGAAGGGGCTAATTCCACACACACACACATACACACACACACACGGCGCATGCGTGCACAAACGTTATCTGTCGGGATTTATTTGTACTTTTTTTAAAGGTAAAGTGCAGGTTAATTTGTTTTATTTTACTTTATAATTGTATTAATAATTTTTATGTCCTTGTTTTGTTGGGTTGTGGAACGAATAATTTGAGTTTTCATTATTTCTTATGGGAAAATTATGATTTGGTTTCCGAATGTTTTGGAACACAAGCCCACTTCTGGAATTAATTTTGCTCGTAATCCAAGGTTCCACTGTATAAGGAAAATCTGCCCCAGATTTCCCAGAATGATGAACTTGAAGGAACTTCACAAAGCCCTGCAGAACAATGTTAAAGCCCAAGCCATAGATGCAGTTGAGTTTTACAAGAACTTCTGGAGGATTGACATCTTAGAAGTCCTAAATGTCAGTTTAACTACATTTTAACCTACAGTTTAACCTGGGTTCGATTCCCAACAACTGGATAAAGTCTCTGTCCCAAGCCCAGACAAAATGGGAGGGTTGTGTCAGGAAGGGAATCTGCTGCCAAGCTTGTGTGCGGGCTGCATTGTCTGCTGTGGTGACAGCAATAACAATTTATTTGATTTGCAGCAAGTTCAACAAACTCAGAAATTTATAGTTCTGTTTATTTAAAATTGGAAACATCATTATTAAAAAATTTGAGGTAACTGATTACCTCAAATTTTTTGAGTTTGGTCAACTTTTTCGGGTTTACAGTATAGCGGTAGAATCCTTGCTACATAAGCTATGAACTTTTCCTGACATAAAAAAAGCTTTTGTCTATCTGTTCATGCCTATGACATCATTTTAATGCTAAATAAACAAACCAACAAAGACGTAACAATCAAGGTGCTGAAGGATTTTGAAAAAAAATTTCCTCAGCAAAGATAAACTAAATAATGAATAACGAAAACTGATGTCTCCGTTTCCTTCCTAGACCTTTTATCCGCATCTCAATGAAATGATGCTCAGCACGTCTTCTTTCCTTGTTTTAATTTGTCATGTTTAAGTGAATATATTTCATGTAAAGGTCTAAATATAATAAAGATCTGCATTATTGCATTATATTTCAAGACAGCCTTAATTTACCTTTGTTAAATTTACACATTTACACCTTACAGCATGGACACACTGAAATAGCTAAAAATTATAGTCTAATGCCACGGAAAAAAAAAATTGTATAGTCAATAAAAAAAATAAAATCTTTAAGAACCATTTTGTCGTATTTTTGTGTTCATTAGATGAAACTAAAACATTAGTATTTTATTTCTGTATTTATATATACATATATATGTTACAAAAATTTTCGTTAAGGAATTTTGTTTCTTCATTCAAGCTATTTATTTATTTATTTATTTATTTATTTATTCACGTACAGTAAGGCATTTAAAAATTACCAAGCTCAGTAAGCTTCATTCTCTAGACATCAGGGCAACGAGGTATGCTGGAAGTTCCATTCGTTGATCTAAATCCTGCATGTGAATGGAATGTTAAGCGCAGGGTTGGGGGTGGAAGGCGGTGGGGGTAGGGATGGGTCGGTCGACACCCAGTTTCGACACACGTCTCGAGTTTTCGACACGCTAGAAACAGAGAGCATTGCTTGAAACGAGGCTGTCACGTGACCTGTGGAAATGAAGTTTCGTTACCTCACTGACACGTCATGCAGGGTTCAAACACAGAGCACGTCTGTTGTGCTGTCCCATACCCGCTGACAATTATTCCAATGTTATAATTATATCCATAATTGTCATGCCTATATGTATGTCTATATGTTTTTGACATGGTGTATTATTGTTAAAAAATTATAATAAAAACAATGGCGTTTGAATGTCTGTTGTATGAATGTAAATGAAAACACCTTGCGGGCTCAACCACTGTTTCCAAAGGAACAAAGGTCCTTCCTCAACTACAAACTTGTAGTTTGTAGGCTGCCGTCCTTGTGAACGCCGTCTTGAGCTTACATTCTTTGTTTAATATCAAAATGGAAAATGCACGCAAGAGACCCCATTCTCAAGTGTGGGAACACTTCAGTCTGGACACTCCTAATAAAGTGTCATGCTTAATATGTGATCAACTTTATCATCAATGCTTCACCAAGCTTTCTAATGCTCTGGCCAATGAGACTCCTACAACAGAGCACCATTCTATGGACAAATGAAAAACAGAAAGTCTTTATTGCCATTATATTGTCCAAAAAAAAAAAAAAAGCGGGGGAAATGTAAACTCTGCACACACACTACCATCTTGCTAATTACATATGTTTATTAAATACACAAACAAAACCTTACAATGAACAAAACATGTGAATGGCACAGCTTTTTTTTTTACCACCAGATGGCGAAGTAGAGCTTCGAAGCATCAACCCAGTTTGTTGTAAAAGTTTCACTGCTTCGGGAGCTTCGTTCGGCACATCCTTAGAATCTTTTATGTACATATTTTTTCCGGGTTGTAATATGGCGTTTTATTCCCGCCATTTTTACTTTTTTTTCGAGTCGAGAAAAATGTCGCAGAAAACGTCAAAACTGTCAATGTGGCGCTCACTTTTGTCCAGTTTACAAAAACTGCCACTAAACTAGCCATTCACAGACTTCAACACATTACTTCTGATTGCCCGTTTCTTCTCTAATCGGCTGGCACTAGAAAAGAGATGTTGTACCCGTGCACACCAGAAGGATGGAAAACACATTGAGCAGGGCAAACACTGCACAAGCAGAACCGTGTTACTGGAATGTAGAAATGTACATTTTAAAAATGTTTTCATCATTTATTAAAGAAAATTATGATGATCATAACAGCCTACCATGGTTGTGTAGTGGTTAGCACTGTCGCCTTGCACCGCCAGGGTCCGGGTTCGATCCCCGGCGAGGCTCGATTCCCGTCTCTGAGTGCATGGAGTTTGCATGTTCTCCCCGTGCTTGGTGGGTTTCCTCCGGGTACTCCGGTTTCCTCCCACATTCCAAAGCTATGTAGGTTAGGTTAATTGGCGTTCCCAAATTGCCCATAGTGTGTGAATGAGTGTGGGACTATGTGTATGTGTGTGTGCCCTATGATGGATTGGAACCCTGTCCAGGGTGTATCCTGCCTCGTGCCCTAAGTCTCCTGGGATAGGCTCCAGGCCCCCCGTGACCCTGAATACAGGATTAAGTGGTAATGATGATGAGTGAGAGAGTGAGTGATAACAGCCTACTCCAAAAACACCAGCGCTACTGACTGACATATGTTTGAATTTTATGTTAATTTAGTTTAATTTATTTCACTTAATACGTGATAAAATCGAAAGCTCACTGTGTTAACGTTTACTTACGTTAAATTTGAATTTAAATCCAATAAAAAATAAAATAATAATAATAATTTTAGTACTGTGATTATGCGTTCATTTAATTACAATCTTTCACTTGAATTTATATGCTACAGTATCATGTGCAGCTGTCGATGAGCTGCAGCTCATTAATACTTGAGAGAAGGAACAAAGACCTGAGGCCTCAGTCTATGGTTGTAACGCCACTTAGCGACGTAAAGCCAGCAAACGCAAAACCCTAATGCCGCCACCAGGTGCAGCAAAAGTAGCAGTGCAATTCTGGCTGAGTAACATCTGTATCTTCATTGTCATTATTTAAAAAATATGATAATATAATTAAAAACATAGAATTTCACTTATTATCTGAATATATATTGTAATAGGCAGAGGTGGGTAGTAACCAATCACATTAACTCCATTACATTTACTTAAGTAACTTAAAAACTTAAAAAAAAAAAAAAAACTTTTTACTTTTACTTGAGTAGATTTGTGAAGAAGAAACGCTACTCTTACTCTGCTACATTCGGCTCCACTCGACTCGAGCCTTGGTAGACAATGAAGGAAACATGTCGCGGTTAGTTTATCAGTTTTTATGTTGCAATGTTAAAAATACAGTATATATAATACAGTGAGGCAAGCAGCTTCCTTCTTGGCGTAGACATGGAGTCTGTGGGTAGAGCTTAAGTTTTGTAAAGATCTACTCATCGGTCGAGTGTGGTGTGGTGATGTTATGTATGACCTGTTTGGCGCATCGCCTGCATTTAAGTAAAGCCTTGTGCACATGGATGTCTCAGTGTTGTAATTCATTATACTGAAGATTTCTTTTTAATTCCTAAATCAAGATTCAGGAAAAGATTATTCTTTGATCTTTGCATTTACTTACTACATGAAGAAGGAAAATGCACACAAACGTTTGGTTTATATTAATGACCTCAATTTATTTAATGAACTCTCCTCAATTAATTCCCCCCCTCAATTAATGTTCTTTATTGTATGTTTTAATTGTTTATTTGTGTATTGAATCCTTTACACTGCTGGCAAATTAATATATTTCAAATATTTTTATAGACTTCATACAGTGGCTTGTTAGTTGTATTCATGTTTAAACTTCAAACAACAGCACACACCATGACTGACACAGGACTGTCAATAATGAATACAACATTACTTTCAGCTGCATGTCCATATTAATTGGAGGTTACTATATAGTTGCTACACAAGATTTGTTCACTAGATGGCAGTACAATAAGCCATTAAATGAAGCTTTATGAAATGAACATTTTGGTGAATCTATTGGCTGGGAACACTCAACACCTAAATGAGGCTTCATTTCATGATCCAAGATTCAAATTGATCCATACAGACTAGACATAGATACAGTTTATTATCTAGTGATTGATTTATAAATTCTGTTCAAATATTCGAAAAAGTGGCTTGTTAGTTATATTAATGTTCATGTGCATAATTCAAAAAGAAATAACGAAATAAAAAAGGAAAAGAATTTGCTGATTGGACTTCACCTTCTTTTCTATTCAAGATCTTCATGTCCATATTGTGCTGCTTGCGATGTTACGATTTACTGTACAGTAGTTGCTACACAGGATTTGTCCACTAGATGGCAGTATAATGAGCCCCTGATGAAATAAACCTTTTGGTAAACTATTGGCTGGGAAGTCTCGACACCTAAGGTGCATTCCGATGCACAAAGTTCGTTTCACTGTGTACTGAACTGTGTATGGTTGAAATGACAATAAAAGTCTACTTGACTTGACTTGAAATAGATTTAGAGGAAGTAGAGAGCAGCTTAGTGTATCAGTACCTTATAAGGCAAGAACCTACTAAATGGTTGGTAGGGTAAGGCTGATAGAACATGAGTCACAGGACCAGGGTATAAAAGAGTTTTGCTGTACTTCGATAATGTTCTTAGGCGGTGTTACCATGCATTGTTAATTTTAGTTCACAAGACTTTGTGTTCTTTTATTTTCCTTTGAACCCTTTGCTTAGTTCTACTTATTTACCATATATGTTGCTTTTCTTTACCTAAGTTGTAATTAGTTACAATATAAAATAATAAAAGGACTGCATCCCATTGTGAGGTTGGTACCCTCATTACTTTGCAGCAGCTGTGAGTTTTTTTTTAGTTTGGGAACAGACGGTCCTGGGGACGACATTGCCAAGGACTCTTTCTAAGATGAGTCTTGCGCTGACCTTTACAGAATTTGATACTGGTAATGGTTTGTCCTTTGCAGATAGATATTTCCTGTTTGAGTGTGTTTCCAGGGAATGTATATTAAACGCAACACGATAAGCTCAAAAAAAGATTTATATATTTATTTTCATTATTATCGAGGATGACATCACCTTTAAGTATACACCCTACTTGTAGAACAAATTATCTGTGTCTCTCCTCATAATTGATTTGGTAGAAATATTAATCCGACCACCAAAGACAGATTCACAAGTAATCTGCCGGATCTGTCTCAACTTCTTACTAGACCCCTAAATGAAGATGATCTACATAAAATGACTAACAACATAGGCACTGTTTTTAGACACTAGGCACTGTTGTCCCCATTAAAAAAGATGAGAGAAAAAAACACCTGCACCATGGTTCAATAGTCACACCCTCAAGAGAGCAACCCATAACCTCGAGTGAAAGTGGAGAAAAACTAAATTAGTAGCTTTTAGAATCATGTTTAAAGACAATATGTCCAGTTCAGAAAGGCTCTAAAAGCTGCTAGGGCCAGGCAGCTGAGCCAACTGATAGCAATAAACCAAAACAATCCCAGGTTCTTATTTAGCACAGTGGCTAGACTAACAAAACATAGAAATTTGCAGAGAGTATTCCATCACAGCTTTGTAGTGAAGACTTCATGAATTTCTTCAATGAAAATAATTCATAGTATCAGGAAGAAAATATTGGATGTTCAACCACTAACAGCATCTTATGATCTAGTTCAGTCTAAAACTAAACATCTCCAGCCCAGGAGCATCAGTGAGCTCCGCCTATTTTCAACAAGCACAGGAGGTGCGTTCTGATCGACTTCAATGTCAATAGGACAGAAAGAGCTGTACAAACTTATCACCATGGCTAAATCAACAACATGTTTGTTAGATCCAATTCCAACGAGATTGCTAAAAGAAGTGATACATACAGCTGGAGATCCACTTCTAAACATTATAAATTCTTCACAACATTTAGGTCA
This sequence comes from Clarias macrocephalus, assembly GCA_011419295.1. Taxonomy (NCBI): domain Eukaryota; kingdom Metazoa; phylum Chordata; class Actinopteri; order Siluriformes; family Clariidae; genus Clarias; species Clarias macrocephalus. Next base: position 12,307 of record JAAGKR010007404.1, on the reverse strand, counting down.
TGTCCCTAAATCACTCAAGTTAGCAGTTATTAAGTCCCTTCTTAAAAAACCTAACCTAGACCATAATGAAATAATTTACAGACTGATTTCAAACCTTCCGTATATATAAAAAATACAGTGGAACCTTGGATTACGGGCATAATTCATTCCGGAAGCGAGCTCGTAATCCAAAAACACTCGTAAACCAAATAGAATTTTAGCATAAGAAATAATGAAAACTCATATTTGTTCTACAGCCCAAAACAATAAATGCATAAAAAGAATATATATAACGTAAAAATAAAACAAATTAACCTGCACTTAACATTTAAAAAAAGTAAAAAAATAAATCCAGACAGATAAGTGTTTCAGTTTGTGCGTGCAGGCGTCGTGTATTTGTATGTGTGTGTGAGTGGAATTAGCCTCACCTCGTCTGAAACAGTAAAACCTCCTCTCCCCCCACCTCGCTTTTTAAGTTTCACAACTAACATACACAATGCAAACACTGTTTTAATGGGAAAAAAAGATAAATCTCACTAGTGATACTCGCGTGAGCGCATACTAATGGAATCACTGCTGTAAAGTAAAAAATAAAAAATAACAAATGAACCAGCTTACCTTTGAAAAGAATCGTGACAGAGATGAGTTTTCTGTGTAAATAAAGCGTGTCTGTGCGGCCGGGGAGAGTGTGTGTGTGTGTGTGTGGCACAGTGTCAAATTACGCGCGCCCACACAGACGAGAGAGGGAGATGTTGATTATACCAGTAAGAGACGAGCACTAAGACACAGCAGGGGAAACTATTACCCGTAATTCTCGCAGCGCAAGAGAGAAAAAAATCATTGGCTCAGTTGTGATCACTTGCCGCTCGCTATCAAAATAAGAGTCGCATGCGTGATACATGATACTCGGCGCTCGTAAACTAATACTTGCTCGGTTTACGGTAAAAAATTTATGAAAAATCTTTGCTCGGTTTGCGGAACACTCGTAAACCACATTACTCGCAATCCGAGGTTCCACTGTAATAGGAAAGGAGGTGTCAGCCCAAATATGTGCATTCTTACAGGAAAACATTTTCTTCAAAGCATTTCAGTCAGGTTTCAGGCCCCATCATAATACAGAAACTGCGCTAGTTAAAATCACAAATTACTTGTTTTTAGCTTCAGACCAAGGCTGCATCTCAATACTCGTCTTACTTGATCTTAGTGCTGCATTCGACACTATATATCATACTATTCTTATAGATTGCTTACAAAATCACATATGTAATCAGGGATGGCATTAAAATGGTTTAGATCCTATCTGTCTGATCGATACCATTTTGAAGATCTGAATGGAAAACTGTCCAGTGTAACACCATTAAAATATGGTGTCCCACAAGGGTAAGTTTTAGGACCTCTGCTGTTCTCCATATACATAAACTCCTTGGGTAACATCATTAGAAAACATGGGATTAGTTTCCATTTCTATGCTAATTGTACCCAGTTATACATCTTATCAAAACCAGATATAAATGACTGGATGACAAATAATTTTCTCTTACTAAATTCAGACAAGACAAATATATCGGTCCAAAAACCAGTACACAAATGCTCTCACACTTCAGCTTGCACTTTGAAGGATGTACTATTACTACCAGCTCGACAGTGAAAGACATGGGCATATTAGACAAACTTCTCAGTCACTCACTCATCTTCTTTACCCCTTTATCCTGTTTTCAAGGTCATGGGGGGCCTGGAGTCTATCCCAGGAGACTTAGGGCACAAGGTAGGGTACACCCTGGATAGGGTGCCAATTCACGGCAGGGCACTCCCACATACACTCACTCACTCATTTAGACAGCAACTTATCTCTTAAAAATCATATTTCCAATATTTAAAAAAATAGTCTTTTCCACCTTAGAAATATTTCCAAGCTTAGGAACCTTTTATCTGTATCTGATGCAGAAAAGCAAGTTCATGCATTCGTGACCTTCAGACTGGACTATTGTAATGCATTACTGGGTTGTTGTCCTGCATCCTCAAGAAACAAGCTACAGTCCAAAATGCAGCCGCTAGAGTTCTCACCAAATCTTAAAAAATGTATAATATAACCTCAATAAAATCATCCGTGCACTGGCTAATTGTTAAGTTTAGAATTTCTTACAAACTAGCATTACTTACGTTTCTAGACAGTCTTTTGTCATGTTACAATCCTCCATGCTCCTTAAGATCACAAAACTCTGGATTTCTGGTAATGTCCACAATATCAAAGTCCACAAAAGGAGGCAGAGTGTTTTCATATTTAGCTCCTAAGCTTTGAAATAGCCTTCCTGATAATTTTCGGGGTTTAAAAGCAGACTTAAGACACATCTCTTTTTCCTTGCTTATGCATAATTCATCCCACACCCTCATACTCCAGTACATTTAATTGCACACTCTCATCTAGTGCTGCTAATAAAATGAACGGCAACATCTTGAGACTCTACCAGATCCAGGAAACAGACACCAACCATGCGAGGACCCTGAGGCATCCAGAGATGGACTACTTCCAGCTGGATTATGCTTTATGATAGTTTGAAGGTACACAAGCTGGTCCTGAGCTCATAGCAATCCAGACCCCCTCTGCCCTCTACACCTGTCTGAATCATCTTGGTGCCATAATGGTGCCGAAGTGGACTCCATGTTAATTTGGACATCTTCTGTTATATTAAACCTCCAGCTGTCTAACACTCAGTATGATTGTAGATCAATCCCTGTTATCTGTTATGACCCAAATGAAGATGGTTTCCCTGTTGAGGCTGGTTCCTCTCAAGGTTTCATCCTATTGCCAGCTCAGGGAGTTTTTCCTTGCCACTGTCACCGTTGCCCATGGCTTGCTCATCAGGGACAATCAGATCACCATGTTTTATACACATTTTTCCTTTCTCCTACACATTTCCATAATCATCATCTTTTAATTTTGTAAAGTTGCTTTGAGACAATGACCATTATATTCTATATGAATAAAATTTAATTTAATTGAACATGTGTGTGCGCACATGTAAAGCAAAAGCAAGTATAATAGAGAGGTCCATTTTCTCTCTCTCAGACTGCACTGGTTCCGTTAGTGTGTGCATGTCATTAGACATTGTGCCCCTTCCTTCTCGATAGTGCAGTGTCTCCTAAGTGTGTGTGTGTGTGTGTGTGTGTGTGTGTGTGTGTGTGTGTGTGTGTGTGTGTGTGTGTGTGTGTGAAAGTTGTCCCACACAGTAGCCCTCCCCCCCAAATGAGAGTTTAAAATATCTGTGTAAAATGAGAGAAGGGAGGGAGAGAGGAGGAATTAATTCCTTCTCTCATCTTACTCTCAAACACACTAATGGAAACATATCTGTGGCGATTTATTTTTACTTTTTTCAAAGGTTAATTTAATGTTCATTTGTCCCATTTTTACTGTATATTTTTGGTAGTAATTATTTTTATATATTTATTTTTTATAAAAGCCCCAAATGTACACAGGCAAAACGTAACTATATTATAAATATAATGCTTAAGTCCACCCCAATCCCCTACTGCTCTTGTGTGGTGGTCATCAAAGCAAATCACATGTGACAGAATATGGAAGGTCTGCAAAGACATTGTAGCGTGAAAATTTGCCTGACCAGAGTCTGCGTCCCATAAGCTAATGCAGATTCATTGCGGGATCTGTACACACCACCTAAAATCAAACCACCTACGTAGGCTTCAATATTCACTGGGTCTACCTCTTTCTAGGAAACACTGGAAAAGAGGTGTTCCCTTTCAAAAGCTACACTCGATGCTGCGTGAAAATGCTATTTTGTTTTGCTTGGGGGAAGAACACGCTCACCTCGGGCTTCAGGGAGACTGTGAGTATTGTGATCTTCTCCCTATTAAGGTGCTTTGCACGCTGCTCACTTTCTTTAAAGAGAATCCGTGAGCCGCAGCGCATTCCTGGGGCTCGCGTGCTGATCTGGCAGACGTGCACGAGACGGAATTCCCCCTTTCTCTCGTGCTCTCTCTCAGGAAGTTTTAGCTTCCGCTTCTCAAGCGTGCTCCGGCGCTTTTTGTGAAGAAGCTTCCTCTCTTGCTTCTATGGAAGTAGCCTACTCACAACACTCCTCCAGTGTTGACAGAGCATTTGAGGAATTATTGGAGGTTATAACGCGTGCGGTTATATATGCAGTTGCATATCAACTGGCCGCAGATTCCCCCTAGCGCTCTGTCGGGTGGCCGAGGGGAGGAGCCTCAATGTCTGTCTCTTCCCTTCTTTGGTGACCTCCATGCTGAGTTAACTCTTTCATGGAGCAAACCGTACTCATAGCATGTTTTTGTGCCATCGACTTCGACTTATTCGAATATTGTTGATGCAAAAGCGTACGGTTATATGATGATGCTCCAGATAGAAGAGACACTTTACATCATCCTCCCTGAAAAAGCCTACACTCCCCTCCAAGTCATGTAGATTGACATCTGCTTTGGTGGGGAAAGCTTTTCAGGCAGCAGGTCAGGCTGGTGCTTTACTGCACACTATGGTGGTTTTGCAGGCCTACCAGGCTGACCTGCTGAAGGACCTGAGCACCAGCGGGGCTATTGATGAGAGGGCGTTTGCAGAGCTGCGCTGAGCCACAGATCTGTCTCTCCGTGCAACCAAGCAGACGGCCGTTCTATGGCTGCCATGGTATCCATGGAGAGGTATCTGTGGCTGAACCACACGGGCATCAAGGATAGGGTTCGTGCTGTCCTCCTTGATGCTCCCTCGCCTTCCAGCCTCTTTGGCGATGCTGTTAATTAATAGCGTCACCACTAGGTTTCGGGAGGCGAAATTATACGAACAGGTCTTTGGGAGGTTTCTTCCCCGACGTGCTCAAGAGTCAGGACCGTCGGCCACCCGGTCCCGACCAGGTCTGGCCCCTATTAGGCGTGAGGTGCAGAGGGAGAGCGTGACCAGCCACGCACCCCTTGTAAAGACTGGGGTGGGGCTCGCCACTCTTCTCAATCTGCCTCAAAAAGACCGGACCTGAGGAGCTTCCTCTCTACGAAGAGGAAGTCCTGAGGCTCGTGCACCCAGGGCCATAGGAGTGTCTCCCCTATTTTCCTTCACAAAATAGGTCCTCCTCCCTGGGACTCCCAAGAGGTCAGTGTTCAATCCCCGCCACCACTGGTGTTTTGGGGAGCTTCGGTCTCCAAGAAAATGTTGGGTGTTTGGTCATCTCCTGCGACACTTCAGGATACCGAACACCTAACGCCCCTCCATCCAGCCAAAGTGTCAAAACTCGTGCCCCTTTTGGAGAAGCTGGCAGCATGGAAACTACTGCCAGACATATCTCCTTAGGTACAAAGGACTGTAAAAAGGATTCAGTTTGCACATCATCCTCCGCGTTTCAACGGCGTGGTCTCCACTTCTGTGAAACCGGACCGAGCACATTTGCTGGCCCAGGACTTACAGACTCTGCTGGGCAAAGGGGCCATAGAACATGTTCCCCTCCCAGACAGAGTTGGGCTATTACAGTCGGTACTTCTTGGTTCCCAAGAGAGATGGGGGGTTGCGTCCGATTTTGGATCTTCGCAGCTTGAACTGCTATCTCAGGAAATTCAGGTTCAAAATATTGACTGTCAAAATGATTGTTTCTCAAATCCAACCAGAGGATTGGTTTGTGACAATTGACCTCAAAGATGCATATTTCCATATAGAAATATTGCCACAGCACAGGAAGTTCCTGAAGTTCGCTTTCGGGGGCGAAGCTTACCAGTATCGGGTACTTCCATTTGGCCTAGCTCTGTCAGCCCGCACATATACAAAATGCATGGATGCGGTCCTGGCTCCTTTACGATTCCAGGGCATCTGTATTTTGAATTACACAGATGACTGGCTGATTCTGGCTCAGTCTCAGGAGCTAGCCATCGAAATGTCATCCTAGCTCATCTCCATTCTTTAGGATTGAGACTCAACGCCACGAAGAGCATTCTCTTTCCTGTTTAGAGGACAACATATTTAGGTGTCACATGGGATTCGGTCACAATGCGGGCACAGCTGTCTCCTGCTCATGTCGAATCCATTCGCAACACCCTGAAGGAAATCAAGCTAGGCCAGAAGGTTACTGTTCATCACTTTCAGAGATCTCTAGGCCTCATGGCAGCTGCATCCATGGTGATACCTTCGGGCTTTCTGCACATGAGAGCATTTCAGTTGTGGCTAAGAGCCAGGGGATTTCACTCAAGGGCCAGAGACTAATAAGGGTTACGTGCCGGGGGCTTCGTACCCTTTCTATGTGGTTCAGACCCAGGTTTCTGACTTTGGGTCACACTTTAGGTCTGTCTTGTCGACGCAAGATGCTAATGACAGACGCATTCCTCACTGGGGTGCGGTCTTGGATGGCTGTCCAGCCCAAGGGAGCTGGAGAGGTCATCTTCTCGCATGGCACACCAATTGCCAGGGTGGCCTGCGCTCGCGCCGCTTGAACAAGCTAGCGCACCAGGTTCTGTTTTGGGCACAGGACAAGTTCCTGTCCCTCAGGGCGATTTAAATTCCGGGGCATATGAATGTAGGAGCGGACTTGCTATCCAGATAAGCTGTGACACATGGGGAAGGGATACTCCACCCTGAAGTAGTCAGTCAAATCTGGGAAAGATTTTATGTAGCAGAGGTGAACCTCTTTGCCTCGCAACAGGCAGCACAATGTCCCCTTTACTACTCTCTGACTCCTCCAGCTCCCCAGGGTCTGGACGCGATGGCCCACACGTGGCCCAGATTACGCCTTTATACATTTCCAGTGACAGTTCTGCTCCCAGGAGTCCTGGCGAGGGTCTGTCAACAGGCTTTGCACCTCTTACTGATAGCGCTGATTGGCCGACCAGAGTGTGGATCTCGGATCTAATATCTCTCCTCGACGGCTCACCCTGGGTGATTCCATTGAGGAGGGATCTTTTCTCTTAGGCGCAGGGGACAATATTTCATCCCCGGCCGAGCTCTGGCTCTCGAACGTCTGGCCCCTGAATGGGACCAACTACGAGATGCTGGTCTTCCAGCCAGCGTAATTGAAACCATTCTCAGTGCTAGGGCTCCCTCCACTAGAAGAACTTATGCCCTCAAATGGAGTGTATTTGAAAGTTGGTGCATGACAAGACATGTAGAACCATATCACTGCCAGATTGCTTCATGCTGAAGTTTCTGCAAGAAAAGTTGTCCTCGGGCTTATGCCCTAGTACTCTCAGAACTTACATAGCCGTGACTTTGGCTTGTCATGCTCTGATCGATGGGGTTTCTGTGGGAAAGCACCATTTAGTTGCCTGTTTTATTCGTGGAGCTAAGCGGTTAAGGCCACCCACTACGGTCCCTTCATGGACTTATTAATTGTGCTTGAAGGCCTGGCTAATACCCCTTTAGAACCACTAGAGTCAGCGCCTGTCAGACTTCTGTCTCTTAAGATCGTTTTTCTTATGGCTATTACTTCTTTGAAGAGGATTGGGTATCTGCAGGCTCTGTCAGTTTCCCCATCCTGCCTAAATTTTTTTCTCCTGAGCTAGTCAAAGCTATTCTGCATCCTCACCCGAAAAATCTTCCGAAGGTTCCATTCTCGACCATGCACCCAGTCATTCTCGAAGCCTTCAGTCCTCCACCTTTCTGCTCCGGAGCAGGAAAGACTTCAGATTTACGTCCACCGCACTAGCCAGTGGCGTAAGTCAGAACAGCTCTTCATCCATGGGGGTCGCAACCGGGAGGCGGCCACCACTAGACAGACGCTGTCACTCTCGGTGAGAGATGCTATTGGACTAGCCTATGAGGCACATGGTCACACTTCGCTTCTGGAAATCAGGGCTCATTCGACCAGGGGGATTGCCTCATCAATTGCTCTGGCAAGAGGCATTCCCCTTCAGCAGGTGTGTGATGCGGCAGGCTGGTCCTCTCAAGACACGTTTGTTAGATTTTATAGTCTGGATGTCAATGCTACTCCGGGCTCATGGATCCTTGAGTCAGCATCCCAGAGCTAGGTCTGAGACCTCCTTGGCTATTGTGCACACACGCTACACAACCTGGGGGTCCAGATACTTGCAGTGCGGCGTTGGTACTCTCATTCCCATAGTGTTTTCACGCAGCATCGAGTTTAGCTTTTGAAAGGGAACGTTTTGGGTCACTTAGCTGTAACCCTGTATGCTGATAAAGCGGGAACGGGATGCTGCACTTCAATGTCGCACTGCTGGCGTGCCTGGACGTCCTTCAGACAAAATTGACCTGAGGATGTTTCTGGGTCACTCCTATTTATAACCTGCAGGTGCACCTTATTTGCTGACTGAGGTTATAAGCCGAAGTATTCTGCGTTTTTAACATACACAGGCTTCACAACCGGAGAACAAAGAGATGTTTCACGCAGCATCTCATTCCCACTTTATCAGGGAACAGAGTTACAGCTAAGTAACCCGAGACGTTCCCATAAACCCTTCACCCCTCCAGGTTTGTCATGTTTATGACAATGGTTACAATGAAGTCCGTGAGGAAAACAGGACAGTGGATGTCATCCCCTCGGGATATGACATATCAGGTTAGGGTTTGGTTCCACTTTTGGATGAAAGGAAACCTCAATCTTTGCTGGGCCTTCTTTCTTATTAGTATCAGGGTCTTCCTCCTCGGGTTATACTCTGTGTCATCTTCAACCTCTGACTCTTCCTCATCTAAACCCTCCTAACTGTCAACCTCGCATCTCTCCTTCCCATCACTGTCATTGTCAAATATAATTCCAGATCTTCACGTGCAATATATCTCTTGGCCATTGTGCTGCTAAAGACTATGAAACTTTGAGTAAGGCCTCTTGTCTCCAAAAAGTTGTCTCCCATTGTAGCCTATTGATGTAGTTGGTTCAAATGATTGTTTTTGTACAAAAATAGATTGGCCTAACAATTTAAACACAAAAAAGTGAGCCACATAAAACAGTAGAATACAAGTTCTATTTTGGTTAAAGGTCATTAAAATACCTTGCCTCTGCATATCAAGAATCAAATCATCCTCAAGAGCCTTGCTGAGCTTAAAATGTGGGATTAGTTATCAGTGCTCATTCAGGATTAGGTAATTGCTGGTATGGTAGAATTATAGAAGGATTACTTGCTGTCCAATGCTGCCAAACAGGTAAGGAGGTTATACCAATGCTTAAGAATCAATACCAATGTCTTACCAATGTTGGGAAGCACTAGCTGAAATTTTTTAACCGGCTCCATGTTTCTACCTGAAACCAACAATGTTAATAAACATGAAAGAATACACATCAAGCCCAAAAGAGCCTGTAAAGAACTATCCCCAACCGCTACCGAGCTCTCCAGAGGTCATACTTAATTTTCATCTGTTTATATTTTGGAGCAAATTCATCTCAGTGCAATATGGGTATAACTTATTTATACAAAGAAATAAAATCTTGTAAGGTTGAGTATCTCATGCCTTGTTTATGCCAAGTTGTACTTCTTTTACTGTCAGCCAAATACACTCGCTGTTTTAAGTAGAATATAAAATTTTGCACATATCACGTTTACTCAACACTGGGCTCGAAGTTCAGATATTTCACGTCCTCACCTCAGACTGCTGAGGATATGTTTGCTCTAACTACCCGGGGTTTATCTCATAGTGGCATTTCACATGCCTGATTTTTATTAGCTGCATGATTTCAGAATTAAAAAGACAAATGGGTTTTAAACTTCCAGCACAAAGAACAAGAATACAATACATTAATTTTATATTTTCATATAATTTTCATATATCAATTTTATAGATATACATCTTTGATGGTTCAGTTGTCATAGTGTCATGCTATGCTGTGCCGTGCATTCATTTCTGTTTTGTGAGAATTTGGGCACCTTATAGGTGCATTATAGTCATTTGTGTGTCTTCTCCATGCTTTGGGTATTTACAGTAAACTATTATGTTGAATGGCTTTTCTAATTAATCTATAAATGGATTGAAAAAGTGTTCTTTTCATTTGTGCCTGTGTGTAGCCACCCTATCCTAGCTATTTGTACCCCAAGCCTATTTAAACCCATTTACATTTACTTTGTCTAGAACATGGTAAACATGGTTGATTTTGTGAGGTAACGACTTTACTAATCAATAAGTTTCAGTTTATTGCTACATCTGCGGTATATTTATGTCACTAACCAACACCCAGCATATGCCTTTTTTATGGGTTGTAGATGGCTAAATGAGAGAATAAATAAGAATGTGTGTAAAGACGGTTGTATTCTGTTCCTTTCTGGCTGAGCCTATGAATTTGATTGCTGTAGAAACTCCCAAAGGTCATTCTTTGGAAATTCTTGAGGAAGTGGTGAGAAAAGAGGTCAGTATCAGACATGGCATCCAGCAATGGATTTTGTTCTAGAAAAGGAGGTGTCCACTCCCGCTGAGCTGCAAGAATATTATTTATCTTACAACATTCCCCCAACAATTCCTTTCTGTTTCATTTTATGTTGTTTGGCATAAAAAACTCTCTTGGGTATAGATTTTTATTGGTATCAAGCACATGAATGCAATGATACTCTCCACTTTCTGTTCCAAACAAAATACTTGATGAATCTTCCCTCATTGCATGAATGCATATTCATAGTTGTCACATTCCACACAAAGAAACTATAAATAGATCCATGGCGCTATACATAACATTGAAAGTCTGCTATTATCACAGGTTTTCTCAAACACTTTGGAGCATTGTAGAACTGTAAGTGCACTTGTACAACCCGCACAACCAATTTAATACCTGTGAAAGTCTGCCACTTGTTCAAAATAGTAAACACTTAAAAGTGAATATTTGTGCCAATGAATATGCCAGTGCCATCAGAATGTCAAGTCCTTGAGTCATTGTTTATGAGCAAACTGGTCACAATGTTTAGTCGCCTTGTCTGTATAACACAGAACCTTGTAACAGTTTTTTGATCAAACCTTTGGCTATGATTTGATGACAATGATTTTAAATGAACAGAGCTGCTGTTGTACTCCTATTTCATCAGTACAAAGTTACACACTACTGTATGTGTAAGATTAATTGTGAAAGACTGATTGAAAAGGAAATGTACAGGATTAACCTTTTTTATTTATAATGTGTATTGTTTATAGTGCTGACAGATTATGTCATTGCAGTACAGGAAAGAAAAATAAAAGTCTGTTTTACACCACTTTATATCACAAAGGGAAAAAAAATACATCAGGGCCCGTATTCACAAAGCTTCTTAAGCCTAAAAGTTGCTCCTAGTGATGAAATTCTAAGAATTATGGCATTTTCTTGGAATTTCCCCTTAAATTTAGGACTAAATCTTAGTAAAGATGAAAATAATTCACAAAACATCTTAGCCCTAAAAACAGCTCCTAAGGTAAAAATAGTTAAGAGTAGAGAGGAGGACTTTTAAGAGGCTTAAGAGTCCTATAGCAGAGGACAAAATGGCGGAAAGAAGAAATATTGTCCAAATACTGAACATAAAGCTAAAAGTAAACACTGCTCTTCTGTCCAGTTTTGTTTTCTTGTTGTTTTAATTCCTTCCATCTCTCTTGGATTGTAGGCTTCATACCATTTAAAAGTGCAATTTAAACAGACTGTCCTGTAATCATGTAAACTAGTATAAG
>JAAGKR010007403.1:1942-36920 GCA_011419295.1 Clarias macrocephalus | reverse complement strand
AAAACTTTGAAAGTGTCCCCAAGTGCAGTGACAAAAAGCATCAAGCGCTACAAAGAAACTGGCTGACATGCGGACCGGCCCAGGAAAGGAAGACCGAGAGTCGCCTCTGCTGCGGAGGATAAGTTCATCCGAGTCACCAGCCTCAGAAATCGCAGGTTAACAGCAGCTCAGATCAGAGAGCAGGTCAATGGCACACAGAGTTCTAGCAGCAGACACGTCTCTAGAACAACTGTTAAGAGGAGACTGTGTGAATCAGGCCTTCATGGTAGAAGATCTGCTAGGAAACCACTGCTAAGGACAGGCAACAAGCAGAAGAGACGCGTTTGGGCTAAAGAACACAAGAAAGAACACACTCGCTGAATGAGAAGGGGTGTCCAAACTTTTGGTCTGTACTGTATATATATATGCATTGATCATTTGCTGCAGCAGTTACTGTAAATCCCCACTGGATCTGTTTATATTAGATCCTCATTTGGTTCAAGTTAATTATCCAACTTATTTGTATCCTATTAGACTATTAACAGATTAAAGGTGACTGTAAATTACAGATAATGGCAAAAATATACAATTAATTATGCTTTTATTACTAATTAATTCTAATGATATATTATTTCCATTTACTGTTGCTGAATCCCAACAAAAGCAAATGATGAACCAACCCACAAGGTACAGCACTGCTGCAGAAATGTGTGAAGATATGCGACTCTTGACATTCTTCATGGGCGTGAGCTAATATTTTTAGTACCGAGCTCTTCCTCGGTGGTTGTCCTGCTTATTCGATTCCAGTGTGAATAAGAACCGTTAATCCCCCAAGGATCTTTTTTAATTTTCTCTGTCTCGGAGCACTCTACAAAGTGGCTTGGCAATTTGCCGAGGCCACAGAGCTGCAATGAAAATGTAATTACTGAGACACATGGTGCATTCCCGTCTCTACAGAACCAGCTATTAGACACTGTAAGTACTTGACGTCCACCACCTGGACTCCATCACTCTCATCTTTTCTCTCTGTTTCGCTCTCCCTGGTCCGACCCGAACTTCTTTACGACCTCCAACGGCGACGTCCGGCACTCAAGCTCGGAAACGCTCGGATGAACACGGACGACAAGCGCATCGCCGAGATTTCACGCGCGTCACTCAAAGGCTCTGGTTTTCTGACTGCGGCCGTGTTCTTCACCTCTCAGCATGGGAAAGGCAATTAGACTGTGTGGATGTGCACGGTGAACGTTAGGCCCATAACACTCAGGAAGGGATGGGAATAATAAATTATTTAATTCGAGAAAGCATTTGGAAAAAAATATATTTTACTATATATTAATCAGGTTATTAACATAAGTAGTATGCTCTCAATTTTGTATATTAATAATAAATTATAGATTTTTGACATGAGCTTTCATGTTCTCTACATTCTGGTGATTTTTCATAGTTTCTTTCTTTCTTTCTTTCTTTCTTTCTTTAACCTTATTTAATAAATACACTTGCTATGAGCCACTGTAGTACCATTATTATTTCCTCAACCCTAATAATAATAATAATAATAATAATAATAATAATAATAATAATAATAATAATAATAATAATAATCTCCTAAAACTCAAGCAAAGATTACAAGCAAAGATTTTCTTGGTTTCCTACAGTGACACAATTTCAGCTCAGTATTGCATGGCAGAGTGCAACCGAGGTAAACTTCCCTCATATACAGATATCACAACGCATGTGAATCCATCTAAAAAAAGTCAAACGTGAAATGAAAACTAGCCACACGTTCTTAAACCACATGACAGCTTAACTCAGAATTCTGTGAGACTTGCAGAGCAGGAAATCCACCTCCTGTTGCGTCTGGCTTCTGCCCAGATCTATTGTCTGAGAGAGTCGTCAGTGTGACAGGGGCTTGACTCCGTGATCTTCCAAGGTTGCATCAACAAAACACACATTGACAACAAAAGCAAAAGTCACCCACTTGGCAGGTCCATGCAGATTCTTTAGGTACACTAATCTGAGAGAAACTAATCTACAGTAAGATAACCTAATTCGGCATGGAGGGCTAATTAATCATCACATCACGCGGTAGGACTTCACATCAGTCTTGAGTGACTGAAGTGCATGATGATAACGAGTGCTGGCTCACGCTGGAAATATTAAGAAGATCATTAATTGCAGGGCACTGATTAGTACATGAACAGAGTGACTGGTAGGGATCTTAATTCTGGGCAGCACACGATAGTATTAATCATGCAATTATATACTGGGCAATGGATGGGGCAGTGGGAGAGCAGAGGGGGCAGTCAGTGGAGCAGAAGTGGGAGGGGCGGGAGCAGAAGGGGCGGAGCAGAAGGGGCGAGGGGTGGAAGAGAAGGGGCAGTGGGTGGAGTACGTGGTGGGCAGAGCAGTAGAGGGGTGTGGGGGGACAGTGTGGATGCAGTGGATGAAAAAAAGGATGGAGAGGAAGAGTATGTAGATGTTGAACACTAAAATAAAGCTTTTCTGGTAATGACTTCCTTAAAAATGTTCTTCGGGAAGCCATTAATTATTCTTAGAAGAACTTATCTTTTGTTAAGACTCTGTGTGTTACGAACTTCACATTACTCCCTTTACCCTTTATCTATTATAGTATTCAGGGTCACAGGGGCGCTGGAGAGTACCCTAGGAGGCTCAGGGCATGAGGCAGGGTAGTGCCAATCCATCACAGGGCACACATACATACACTCACTCACACACTCCGGGTTATTTGGGAACACCAATTAGCCTAATCTGCATGTCTTTGGACTGTGGGAGGAAACCGGAGTACATGGAGGAAACCCACCAAGCACGGGGAGAACATGCAAACTCCATGCACACGGAGACGGGAATCGAACCCAGACCCTGGAGGTGCAAGGCGACAGCGCTGACCACTACACCACTGCGCCGCCACAACTTTCAAAATAATTCTTTGAAGTTTCTTTAAATGTCCCAGAAAAGGAAAACTTTATATATTTTTTTACGCCCAATATCCCTGATCACACCTTAAGAGAACACACCATTTTAGAAAAATAGTTCATTACTTACCTTGCATTTGGAGTACTACAGTATGTCTACATGAACATTTAGGGGTTAACCCAGAAGGAGAACTGAAGCACTCTTAAGAGTGCACATTTGCTTTTAGCATAAAAACTCAATTATTTTCATCAGAAAAGAAATACAATTTGACTTCAATATGATCTAAGCACAGGTACTTTAATATTGCTTTTAAAACTATAAATAACATCAGGTGGGATGAAATCTGAGGTAGAGTCAACCCTCAGAAATGATGACTGTATAAATGATGATGCTGATGATGGTTAAGATGATGATGATGATGGAAATAATGAATATGATATTGGTGTTGATGGTGTTAATAATGATGATGATGATGATGATGATGATGACAATGTTAATGATGGTGTTGATGCTGATGATGATGCTGATGATGATGGAGGTGCTGGTGCTGTTGCTGCTGCTGATTATGATGATGATGATGGTGCTGCTGCTGCCACTGCTTTTGCTGCTGCTCTTGACGACGATGATGATGATGATGATGATGATGATGATGATGATGATGAGGGTCATGTCGTTGGATAAAATGAACAGGAATGTCCCACTGTGTAAAACACTGTGTGTGGGTGCCTCAGCCTGTAATCGGCATCTCTGAGGCATGAAGTAACCATCAGGTTGTTATTTTCAGTCTCATTACTTTCACTCTTAGATCTCTGAAGCACAGCCATATTTCGAATGCATGAGTATTGATCAGCTGAGCGCTGACACTTAGCCTGAATGTAATCTAGTTTCAGGGTCCCTGTAATTATGTATCATGCAAAGGAACTGGCTCCTGTGTACAAGCACTATTCATCATTTCACTCACAATCATCCTGACTCCAATCATATATAATCAAATGTGTCTGATCTTCTCAAATGAACAAAGTGGTTCCATGGTGATAATGATACACCACAGCTTTCTACTCATCATTCTCCCTCCTGGTTTTTTTCTTTTTCTAGTCAGTGAACAAACAGTTTCTGGGTCTGTATGAATTTAAAAAGGGAATCAATTGAGAAAATACACAATAATACACTTTTATTTGCTTGAATAAAACCCATTAAATAGCAATAATCTTTCATTATTTATAAATGTATTTAAATCATACAGGTGCTAAGACACAAATGTAAACCCATACGCTGTAATTGTTGCTAATTAATATTATAATAAATAGTATGCTGATAATTAGATTATGAAGTGACTCAGAACAAACTTCTTTTGTTGTAAGTACTAAGCAGTTATACATTATGTGCCATCCACATACATGATAGATTAAAGGAAAGGACACATTGGCACCACAGTGGTGTAGTGGTTTCACTGTTGCCTCGCACCTCCATGGTCTGGGTTTGATTCCCGTCCCGGGGTCTGTGTGCATGAAGTTCGCAAGTTCTCCCTGTGCTTGGTGGGTTTCCTCCCATAATCCAAAATCTTACAGATTACACCCTAGAAAATGCTGGGTTAAAACCAACCCAAACTGGGTTGTTTTTAATCCAGCTGCTGGATAAATATTGGACCAACTACATGCTGGGTCAATTTAACCCAGCAAAATGGGTAAAATATTCAATCCAAATGCTCGGTCATGTTTAACTATAATGCTGAGTTAATTCTACCTCACAAATAGGTTTTTATTATGTTTATGTTTTACATGTCTATGGGTAAAACAGTTTAAACAGTTAAATTACTTTGATATACTGGTCTATTACCAAAAAAAAAAAAAAAAACTAAGTTCTGCAAACCATACATACATGCAATAAACAACATCCAATTAATTGTACAAATCATAGAAAAAAATATTTATGTTTATTTTTCATAAGCACAAGATCAGATAATACAAAACAAGTTAAACAGTGACATCATTACGATACTATTACTGAGAAGCACTAATGCCTGAGAGCAGCGCTGGTCATCATCTCCCAACATCGGGATGTAGGGGTTCGGCCTCGACACTTCAGCCTGCTGGAGATATTCCACAGTGTCGGTTCCAACCTTAGAAAGAAAGAAAATAAAGAAAGTAAAAGTTCATGGAAAAATCGAGAGCGTTGGCTAGTCTGCATATTTGTAAGAAGATTAGTGTTTTGTAACACCTCAGCTTTTTATATGTGGATGCTAATGCTAGCAACTTAGCTAAATGCTAGCGTCATGCTGGCACTACAGTTAACAGTTTAGCTTTCATTCATCACTTCACCATCTTCATACACCCTGCAAGCATCTACACAGAAAGTTAAAAAGCTCAGACATTTTTGCAGTTTCTTTCATACACAGGTGGGGTTCTGTGGTTTGGCTCGCTAGCAGCTATTGTCAGATAAACTAGCTGCTATAGCACAGACCAGGCTGAAAGTTTGAGTGTAACGTTAACACGGTAACAGTAATAAATGTTACAAATAATGAACAAATTCAGTCATAGGTGAGTGAAAGTGTGTCTACAGACCTTGTATTTAACGTTTACATTAAATGCATGAGAAGGAAGACCAAAAAAAAAAAAGACACGAAGCTGACAGAGCCACTGAATACAGCGGTGCACTTCGGGGGAGGGGCGGTCTTGTCTGTGATGTTAGCTGTCACTAGCTAACCCGACTTCAACCCAGCAAGCTGTGTTAAAGAAAAAGTGCCCAATTCACTGTAAATAACCCAGAAAAATTACCCAACAGAGGCAATCCAGCGTTTGGGTAGTAAAAACAACCCAGCAATTTTTTAGTCTGTAGGATAATTGGCATTCCCAAATGGCCCTTAGTATATGAATGCTGACCCAGAGGTCCTACCACAGTCACAAAAATCTGAAAAAGTACAATAGTCACCATCGTTCTCCAAGGTCTCTAGTTGGACTACAGAGGTTCCTAGTTGAATAGATGAAAATAACATATTAGTCCTTTACCCATTCAGGTCACATTAAAACACGATGTTCAAAGTGTAAACTCCTCTCTGTCCTGAAGGTGGCAGAAAACTTAAATTTACGACTTTATTTTTAACTGTTACAAATGTTCCATGACGTGTTCCATGATTTAATGTATTAGTGTCAAAGCTGCTGTTATGGAAAATTAATCAACAGCTTCTGTCCAGTCACAATGCAGATACACAAAGCGGATTGTATTTTTCACAACTGATAGTGTCAGAAACAGCTCATCATCTCCCTGCTTTTCTTTCACTGAACAAGATAATAATTGGTTCCTTGCGATTCAGTGATGAAAAGACGAGATTCTGCGATTAGGATGGAATGAAAATGTCGAGCTCGGCTTCTTTCAATCACTTCATGTCATTCATTCTAATAATTGCATTGGTGGTAGTTTATGCACAGATTATACCGTCTGCTCTGAGTTGGAATTTAATCAGAACCAGAAGAACTGCAATAGACTGTGTGTTTTCATTATTATTATTATTATTATTATTATTATTATTATTATTATTATTATAAGTTTTTATTTTATTTGTAATTTCCCCCCACAGATCACTCCCACACAGTGAATGGCAGCCTCGCCGTTTTTAGCCGGGGTGGCCGGGCTGATCACACAGTGCTCGAGGGTGGGTTCTCTCAAATGTCAGAGGATCAGTGGGTTCCACTCTGCAGACGAGCGCTGGGCAGAACCAATGCCCTTTAACGCCACAGACCTTTACTGAAATAGAAAACATGTTGCAACTGGAAAAAAAAAGATCTTCTGGTTTTGCTGTTTGTAAACACTGTAAGAATCTTCAAGTTGCTTCTCATACTCAAGGTCACAATTTTAAAATGGAAATCAGTCAGTTTAGATGTTTCTAAAAAAATATTTATCTGCTTTCATCTATTATGTTGAATAAGTGTTAATTTCTAAGTAAAACTTTATTTCTTATACTGTTTATATATATTTAAAGAAAAAAATATCTATAATATTTCTTTTTCTCCAAATGTCTTAATAATAATAAAAATAATAACAATTATTATTATTATTATTATTATTATTATTATTATTATAAAAACAACATCAACAACAACAATAATAATAATAATAATAATAATAATAATAATAATAATAATAATAATAATAATAATAATATTTTATTATTATTTTAACTATTCTGTGTTATTGCTTTTTGTATTTTCTTGTGAGGCATTTGAATCTATGTGAAAGTTGCCATTACAACACACTGTTGAAAAAAAAAGAGAAACAAACAAACAAATAATAAATAAATGACTAGGTCAATAAGTAAATGAATGAATGAAAATCAAGTCTGATAATATGATTTTTGGCTATGGTATTTATTTATTTATTTATTTATCTGTAATAATCTCATTTTGTTCATTATTATTATTATTATTATTATTATTATTATTATTATTATTATTATTATTATTATTAATGTTAGTATCCTTGTGAATCATGTTGAGGTGCATTTTCTGGATGCTGTAATAAAAAATTTAATTATTATATACATACAGGCTCTAGAGAGGTAGAGAGTGAAATGTGAAATAAATTAGCATGTAATTGTTTTCTTCTGATGATTTACCTAAATATCTTTAGATGATAATCAGCCAAAAAGCTTTAAAAACAATGCAAAAACATTATAAGAAGATGATCTTGTTGATGTATCTCTCTCTCTCTCTCTCTCTCTTTTTGTCTGTGTGTCAGTGTGTGTGTGTGTGTGTGTGTGTGTTTGCTTTCCTCATGCTGACAGTATTCATCAGTATTGTTCCTCACTGAGATGTAATTAGGCCATGATTATAAATCAGTTTAATCTGATCAGTCTGGATCACTGAGACTCACCATCCACTGACATTCCACAGTTTGAAACGTCTTATATCACCTTTGTCTTTAAAAAAGGTAATAGGTTCAGAATCAAAAGATGATTAATACAAATCTGTAATATGTATTTATTAATGTAAACAGTACAGTCCTTTGCAGTTAAACTTAGATGACATGTACCGCATTATGATTCAATACTGTGTTTTATACCTGTAACGTCAGCTGGTGGTATGACGCCTCCGCACCAGCAGAGGGCCCTCTTTCCCAAGCACTAACTACCCTTTTTTGGTCCTCATGACTTCCTTTTCATAATCTATCTTAAAGATTTATTTCCGGAGGCCTGCCACAGTATCAACACTGACCACCACATTTTTTTTAATTTTATTCTTACATTTATCTCTTTATTCATCTGAGCAGTTGAGTTTTGATGGCCGGGCTCAAGGGCCCAGGAGTAGCAGATTGATAGTGCTGGGGTTTCGACTTAGCAGACCTTTCGATCAGAGCAGAAGGTGAAGTGAAATGCAGGCAGGACGAATCACTCCAGCACTCACGAATGAAACCATGGAGACCCAACTTAATACATCATTAGCAAGCATGAACAGCGTATAAGGACAGCTAGGCTAATTTTAACATACAGCTGGGCTGTCGAGGTTCGCAGGGTGATTAACTGCTAATGCATGTGGGTGATCATGGTGTTAATTATTGAACTATTTCCAGTGAATATTGAAAAATAGACTTAAAAGGGATCACCAAAGAAGAACTAACAGAATAATAACCAGAGAATTTAGCAAGGCAGATTTTTTTTCAGAAAATCCTAGGAAATAATATTTTAAAATAAAAGGCACTAACAGGTGGACTTGCATTAATTAAAATTAAAAAAATTCATTTTCAGTTTTATTTTTTTTTCTTAAATAACCGTATCAAACTTTATTAAACAACATGAACTAGGGTACTTTATTATTATTATTATTATTATTATTATTATTATTATTATTATTATTCATAAACAAATTAAGTGAGCGTGTGCACAAACAAGAAAAAAAACACACACAAAATTTATTCAAGCTTATTCTGTGTCAAACACTAAAAGTAACGGCGCCAACTTTGGAAACAAATAAATAAATAAAACCTTTAAAGGTGACACGGTGGGTTAGTGATTATCACGTGCACCACCAGGGTCCAGGTTCGATTCCCACTTCAATCAAGGTCTGTGTTCATGGAATTTGCATGTTTTCCCTGTCATGTACAACTGGACCATGATCATCGCAGGGTAAATAAGGCTTAAGGAAAATACTTCATTAGCATGATTATCAAGAAGGCATTAAGAAAATTAGCATAAAGTACATGAGCAGTGTGCAGAAGTGGTTTAAATACGGTGGGTGTTTGTAGCTTTATGTGTCAATCAAAAGCCTGTTGCTTGAAACTCAACATTTGTCTTCATGTTTGATTTTAAATTCTAAATAAATAAGACTACAAATAGAGATGATGGTTATGCACAAATCAATTGTTGCACGTATACTGTACATGTCTGGGTTTCTGGGACTGGGTTTAATCCCACAGTCCAAAGACATGCAGATTAGTCTAACAGGTGTGAATGAGTGTGTATGTGCCCTGCAATGGATTGGGCCTCCTTACATAAGTTCCTGGCTCCGCAAGCCTGTTCAGGATAATTTGGTATAGACGATGAGTGACTGATAAAACATTACATTTAATCCATTTATGTGTAGTTATTAACCCAATAATATTAAAAATAAGTTTAAAAAATGTAACTTTATTCATAATATGGTTTCTGTAAATCTGTCTGTTGGAAGATGTTTTTGTCATTTTCTATTTTTTGTTTGTTTGTTTGTTTGTTTTAATACACTGTCACATAATCATTTATGATGAAATTTAAGATTCCCACCTGCAGAGTCGACATTCTGTTTCCTGTTTGCAAATTGGAAAAAAAAGTTATATTTTGAAAATTAATGTAGATGAATGTAGAGAGTTTGACATTAACAGTAACATTTATTATCCTCCTCAGTATTTCCTGTAAACCTGGATAAACCATTAGCATAAATAAAGCTACATTAATGAGTTTGTTGTTTTCCTCCGCAAAGAAAACATTCATCCAAAACACTAATGAGCTTATTCACTACGCATAACATAACTCCAATTCTCATTTCTCCTCTTGTGTAGACGTAATGCCATCGTGGAGATAATTAAACTCTTTTTAGGGCTGTGAGTTTATCTGTAAAGCACAGTTGGGTTCCAGTTTAAAAACTTAGAAACAAAACTTGAATTCAAATTTTTTACACAGTAAAAAAAAAAAAAAAAAAAAAAAAAAAAAAAACAGCTCCATGTGGGATTTTCCTGCTCGTAGGATCCGCTTGGGTTCTGTGGTGGTTTTCTGCCTGAAAAGTGTTTAGCACTGAGGATGTTTCTGAATATGTGTTTGAACTACAGCTTAATGGCTGAATAGACATTAAAACGGATGGACTCTATACTGTATACAGTGTTAAGTGGAGGTCGTTCCAGCATCAAGTCACACAGAAGAACAGAGTTGCATAGTAAATGAATAATTCATGACGGATTCATGATCTCGCTGTCTCGCTGCTCATAGTCATCTAGAGCTCTGGTTACTCTGTTTGGGTTGAATTTAACTGAATTAATAGAGCTTCTGTTTAACATAAGTGCTTGATTAACAAATGCATTCTGAATAAATGCCATCACTGGTATAACTCAGGACCATGTCATACTAATTTACATTGTAAAGTACCTAAAGAACTAAATCATTCACTCTACAGTATACACTTACTGTACACTTACACAAGTGAAATTCTTAATACAGACAATTTATTACCATCAACGATTCAATGTTTTACAGTTTAAAGTCCAAGACATCAGCTTATGCATTTTGAGAGTTACAGGAAATTTAACACATTTAAAATCTAAACATAACAAATCAATATTTTGAGGGGTGTCCAAGTCAAGTCAAACCAGTACTTGTGATGAAACTTACAGTCCAACTCCCAACACCAACGCTGCTGCTCACCTGAATACTACAGTAACACCTGAAACGAACTACCTGACAAATAGAAGAGACTCACACTCTTCCAGCCTTTGCAAAGTATACGCTCCCTGTGATTAGCTCTAGTGTTGTAACCAAGCTGTTTTTGAATGCCCGTTTTGATATTGACCAGTTCAGCCTCTTCCCGTTTATGCCCTTGCTTGTTTTTGGATTATCCTTACTGGTTTGTTTGACTTGCTCTTAGACACTCCTGTCCATAAGTATCTTAACTGCACCGGTGTTCTCCGAGTCTGATTCATGACAAGAATGAAAGTATAAAAGCGAAGACTTCAAGTACAGTACGCTGAGACTCTTAGCTGCAGTTAAACATTTGAATGATGCAAAGGTTTTAAAGCAGGCTGTATTTTCATGTAGGAAGTGACTCTGATCCCACAGCTGTCATTGCCGAAAATGTCCTGGTGGAATCACTGGTGCTTGGAAATCGACAGATAACGTGCCGTTAATTGTGGAGGAGATGCACCTTTGTGTGGGAACTGTACACACAATCAGTCACCAACACCACTTCACATTACATCAACTTGGCTGGGAGTTATTGCCTCATCCCTCGTATAGCCCTGACCTCAATCCAAGCCATTTATATCCAACCATGTAGGGTCATTAAAGGAGTTCAGCATTTTACACATGAAGAAGGTAGTCAAATCATGGCTACGGTGTACGCAGAAACCTTTTTCCAGCACCCTAATGGTGGCCAAACACTAGTGAAACACTGGCAAAAGGGCACAAGTGTAGAAATAAAGGGAAGTTTACAATAATTTAGAATAATTTGAATGCCCCTTATGCATTATTATTACATTCTTAGCAAATGTTCTTCATGTGTTCTTTCAAGGTTTCATGGGATGCTATAATTAAAAGTTCTTACCATTATAACAAATTTCTACTTAGATATCTTTTTAAATAGACAAACATTTTGGTTTAAGATAATAAAGACCTTAAACTCTTTACTATTCATCCTCCTCTTTCTTCTTCTCTGTGACTTTCTCTGGTGAAGCCTCTTCCTTCACTTCCTTCTCTCCGTCTTCATCCTCTTCCTCATCCTCCCCAGCATAGCGTTCTATCCGAGCAACGCGCTCTTTCAGCTGTTTCTCAGTTTTCTCATAATCTGCTAGCAGTTTCTTTACCTTGGCCTGCATCAGCTCCATGGTGTTGTAAATGCGGTTCACTCTGTCCTCAAGGTCCTTCTGGTCGGGCTTCAGGTTAGCTGGGTCTGTCTCAATCAAGCCATCTTTCATAAGGATCTGCCTCCCCTTTTCCTCCAGCATGTTTTTGGCATCAGGGTACTCGGTCAGCGCTTCCATTAAGTCATCCTTGGACAAGCAGAAGATGTCTGAGTATCCGATGCTGCGGATGTTAGCCGTCCTGCGGTTTCCTGCTTTGCTGCCTTTGATGTTCAGGATGCTGATCTCGCCAAAATAACTTCCATCACCCAGAACACAAAACTGCGTGACACCATCATCAGCCACCACGGCCAGTTTTCCCTCCTTGATAATGTACATCTCCCGGCCAATATCACCCTTGCGGCAGATATAATCACCAGGGCTAAACACTTGAGGTCGTAATTTAAGAATGAGCTCAATTAGCAGTCCTGCTTCACAGTCTGCGAAGATCCTCACCTTCTTCAATGTATCCAGGTGAACGTTCATACCGATCTCTGCCCGCAGCTTGTCCGGCAGGTACCGCAGTACTTCCCTTTCATCCTGTGCTTTCTTATTGGTCCACAGATAGTCAAACCACTTGATGACTCGCTTTTCCAGGTCCTTGCTGACATGCCGCACTTGCATGTACTGCTTGATGCTGTCTATCCGTGCCTGAAATTGGGCTTGGGCCGCATTCATGTTGGAGATCATCGTGGCAATATTTCCAACAATAGTAGCAAAGATTAGGACACCAACGAGAAAGTCTACGACATGGAAGAGGAACTCAGAGTCAAGCTCAGGGGACGGTGTTTCTCCAATGGTGGTGAGAGTCAGTGTGGACCAGTAGAGGCTGAAAGAGTACTTCCTTAACAAGTCCCCAAACTCAGGCTCCGTAAGTGCTGGGTAGACCCAGGGATCTGAACCAAAACCAATAGCTTTAGAGAAGGAAAAGTAAAGGCAGGCATTCCAGTGAATGATAATAATGATATACATGACCAAGGTGCAGATGCGGAAAATGTTGGGGTAGTTGGTCATGGTCTGCGAGCGGTCAAAGAACTCAAACATGCGGCTGATGCGTAGCAGCTTGTTGATGCGGATCTCAGGGTAGTCCAGTCCAAGGATGAAATACAGCACATCAGTGGGTACCATCGAGATTACATCAAGCCAAAATTGAGTGCTGTCCTTGTAGTGCTTGATGAGAAGTTTCTGATCTTTAACAAGCAAACCCTGCTCGAGGTAGCCTGTATGAGAGAAAGATAAAAAATAAAAATAAAAAAACAGGAGAACATCAGTTTATTCTATCCTGTACATTCTGTAGAATGAAATGAAATCTTTATCAAATGCAGTGTGTTTAAACAAAAGTTCTCACCAGTCCTTGTTCTAAAGGCCATGTCGGCCAGGTAAAGGAGATCAGAGATGTAATCAAAAAAGAACCAAGTGAACAGATATTCATGCTGCAGTTCTTCAAAGCAGGCCCTGGATTAATAAAAGATGGATTATTGCCATGTTTTTTTTTTTCCGCTCAAGAAACAAAAGTACACTCTTTATATGCAACACAAAGCCTTAAGAATAAATGAACACCTCCAAATAGATTATTATGAACCAAATATATGATTGTTCAGCTTATTTTTAGATGTTTTCAAACATATTAAGCTCCAAATTGTTAACAATAAATATTTAAACTAAAATGGGGAAAATGTCTAGAAATTGATTTAATACGCATATGCTTTGTTCAGGTGTCATGGAGTTCCCTATATTTGTTTCTGTTTTTGCATTTATTTTGACATTGGTGTTCTATAGGACTTTACCCACATTACTGTATGTTTAGGTTTGTTCCAGACTTCAGTTCCCAGTTTCCTTTGTACCTTGCATGAAGTTAAGTGTAATCACCTGCACCTTGTTTCGTTTGGCTGTTTGATCTATTCATAGGTTGGGTTTCAAATTGGTCTTAGGTTTGATGTCTTTAGTGGTTTTGTCACTGCAGTTATCCTGTGTATCTCTGCGCTGTGTTTAGCACTGACTCCATCGGTAGCACATATCATTAGCATTACCATTCGTTTCTAGAGTGTTGCTCTTTGTATTGTGTGTTTGTTTCATATTTTGCTAAAGAACAGGTTACATTTGCATCCTGCCTCAAATCCCTACATGACATTATTGTAATCTTCCCAAAGGGTATTTCACGTAAAAAACAATCTCTTTTAAAAGATTGTTTTATTTTATTTAATGTTTTAAATTTCCTAATCATCACAGCCTTTACATAGTGTTTACAATACGGATTAAGGAACATGACTCTTACAAATGATACAAAAATTATGTACTGTTACAAAAACCTAAAATCTAATTCATAATTGGTATAGACTTAGTAGGCTGCTGCTTTATCACGGTTAGTCTATCTTCTTAAGGGGAGCTGTGCATGTGCTTGAGATTTTCCATTTAATGTCTAGATGACGTGTCTTGAACTCAAAAGTAAGGAAAACATTCTGATTGTGCGTTTTGTTTAGACAGTGCTACTGTAGCAGAAGAGAGGGCCTTCAGAATGGTTCAACTTGGTGCAGCACAAGCAGACATCACCAGATGGTTTGGGGTCGCTAGGAAAACACTTTGCAGGCCACTGGGACAGATTCTAAACAACTGGTTCCACTGCTGATCGTCTGGCAGAGGCCAGTAATGACCATGTCAAGATGAGACAGATTCGTTTGATGACCTCATTTGTTAAATCTTAGAGAAAATGCTGCAACTACTGCTGTTCCTGAATTACACACAATAAGTCAGACGACTCAGTGATGCTGGTCAGAACTTTCTGGATGAATGTTATTGTCAGCTATTGTAGTCTGAATTTTGAATTTCTAGTGCTGTTTTTTTTGGGGGGGGGGGGGGGTAAAACTATTATATTTATTTTTATAGAAATGCATTTTGCATGAAATTTACGGTATACGTGCAACATTTGATTTGTGCATAACCATCATCTCTATTTGTAGTCTTATTTATTTAGAATTTAAAATCAAACATGAAGACAAATGTTGAGTTTTAAGCACCAGGCATTTGATTGACACATAAAGCTACAGACACCCACCGTATTTATACCACTTCTGCACACTGCTCATGTACTTTATGCTAATATTCTTAATGCCTTCTTGATAATCATGCTAATGAAGTATTTTCCTTGAGCCGTATTTACCTTGCGATGATCATGGTCCAGTTGTACATGACAGGCAAAGTGATGAGAACGAGCCACTGGTAATACAGGTTACTGGCCGGGTTAATCACAAACACCTCTCTCGGCCTTCAGTGATGACACGATCAAGAAACACTGATGAGGATGTGAACGAGAGCAAAACACAATGCAAACGTGAAAGAAATTTAATAAAAGTTTGAATTTGTTGACCACTTACACATCCTTTTTCTCCTTTTCCTTCTCCTTGTCCTTCTCTTTCTCCTTTTCTTTTTCATTTTCCTGCTCCTTCTCCTTCTTTTTTTTCCTCTCTTTCTTTTCTTTTTTCCTAATGAATGAACCAAGAAATTTTAAAAGTTGAAACTGGCCACACTGGATTCAATCTTTTATCTAAAGGACACTTACTTGTTTTTCTCCGTTTTTAATTTCTTCTTCTTTTCTTGTCTGAAAAAACAAAAAGAGTGACATCACACCGGATCATATGATTATATAGATATGAGTAACGAATGAAGTTTGTGTTTGTGTGTATACAGTGGATGTACTCTTCATTGTTGTTGCTGTTGTTGAGGTTATAGTGTGTTATGCGGATGGGAGAAGAATCTTCAGAAGGATCTTCCTCGCTGTCGTCGCCTGGAGTTATTGGGGGAGCAACTGAGATTCCTGAAGTAGTCACGATCATCATGGTGCTTTGTATTATTTTCACCTTCTTTATCTGTCAGTTTACACACCAAAACAAATATTTGGAAAATTTTACAACAGGAATTAATTAAACTTTATGCTTCGGCCAAATTTCCTAACGATCAATATATTATATTGTACATGTATTATTGTACATGTATGATGGGTTTATTATTTACTATTTACTACAATTAAAATATTGTATGCTGATAGATTTTTTTTTTCAGTGGGTTTCTTTAAATGCAATTAAAAAAAACAAACAAACAAACAAACAAAAAAAGACAGACAAACAGAAAATAAATAAATAAATAAATAAATAAATAAATAAATAAATAAATAAATAATACAAAACTTGGCCTAGTTTTCAGTAGAGGTTAACCAGCGCAATCACGCACCAGTACAAAAGTCAATCACACTGAACTGCACTTCCACAAATATTTCATTCCTCTTAAAACACAGCATTCTGCCTAAAGTTAATCCATCTACAGTATATGGAGTGTGCGCTGGACATTTCTCTGAAAATGATCCGTAACTATAGAAACAAAAAACATGTTGATTATCATATTGCAGCGATGTGCAGCTGCACTACTGTCAGAACTGCTGTTCTAGAAAATTATTCAAGAATCAAACAAACCCCGGTTAGAATAGCATAAAACTTACCAAGTCTATGATCTCAGCGTGACATAGCTGATGTTTGTAGATTCATATTCATCCATATGGCTTCAGTTATCATGTGCACTAGACGTGTTTGTCCTTTTTGAGTGAAGGTGCTGGTTGAGTTTCTTGACCCTGAAAAGGATTGTGTGATTGCTAAGAGGATGAAGTGACAGTTGCGAAGTCGGCGTCTCTCTCTCTCTCGGTCTCTCTTTCTCCCACTGAGAGTGTATATGTTGTCAGTGCTCTTAGCACACACCCTCCAGCAATACCTGCTGTATGACAGTTGAAAGAAATGTACGTTCTTGCTTTTTGAATTTTAATAGAGATTTCTAGATTTAAATCTGTTCTTGGAGCAGCTGCGATCGTGGAAACCACTACAGTATCTACGCATCTGTCCTTCCAGAATTATATATATATGTTTTGTTTAAAACATGTGATACATGTGTTTTATCTATGTGTGTGAATGAGGAAAAGCCGTGCATGGTTTACCCCAAGCTGAGAAACTTGCTGAGTCTGCAGATCTCTCTGATCCTATTAAAGCAAGCTGCCTCTCCTCTTAACAGTCCTATCCATCACTCCTACAGCAAGTCCAGGTACAGAGTTACTGCACAGTGTTAACGAAGTCATTATCATTTCATTCGGCCAGGAATATTTCTCAGAGTAGGTCTAGTTTAGTGTCTCAAATAATTAATTCAAGAGAAGCGCGTGTGATGCAACTTTATGTCCAAGTTGAACCAATGTTTGTCAGTTACACTGCAGAATTCTGGAGTCCTGCGTTGAGTTCTGCTTTGTTAGATACCCAGTCTGAGCTGGTCGTAGAAAGTCAGCTAACTTAACAATCAGTGACAGTAAAACATACAGAATAGAGAACTGGCTTCAATCTAATCCAGCCTTCTGGAACATTGCACCTAAGTCAAGTTTGTGATTAAATATATCACTAATTATAAGGCATCGTTTTTATTTTTTATTCATTTTTTAAGAAATAAAAAATACTTAATCAGATGTGTACAAACTGCAAAATTTCAGTTAGAAATCCATTTCTTAAAAAAAAAAGAAATCCATATTCCTACAGTATTCAAGGGACTAGATCAACAAGCATCTTTACAGTTTCTGACTAACACTTTCCCATCTCTAACTTAAACACACTACAACAACATGTGAGAAAATGACTTTGACCTTTATTTCAATAATGTGTCTGATTAAAACTGATTTCTTTATTGAAAATATGAAAGAGGAGATTCTGTTACTGTCTCTGGATCAAAGCCACCTGCAACATTTACTTCAACATTAGGAGCACTTGTTGCTAGAAAATAATCGAGAGAGACTTCAGGGTCAGCTGGGGCATCAATGGACATAGCAGCAGGGTCAGTGAAGGTTGGATCAGGAGTGGGTTCCTCAGCTGCGGCCTCGGCACCTTCAGCAACTTCAGCACCTTCAGCTCCCTCGGCACCTTCAGCTCCCTCGGCACCTTCAGCTCCCTCAGCTCCGTCAGCACCTTCAACTCCCTCAGCTTCTTCTTCTTCCTCTTCCTCCTCGTCAGAATTTAGTGGAGCAGCAGCACCCGGCTGGTTGTGTCCATTAAACTGAGGATATGGATACTGTATAAAGGCAATTGTCAAATTACCCCATGAAAGAAAACAAATGTCAACTAATGTGCCCATGAAATGTATCTGTGTTTGAGTGCTGTTTCCCTGTCATTAGAGTTAATGACACTAATATGGCTGAAAAATAGAGATATTCTGTGGTTTCAATTGAGCAGTTCATCCCTGATGAGGAAATGCAAAAACCTGATTTAATGATCAAATAAACACTTTTTGCCATAAACATGTTCAATCCCCAAGGAAAAGTCTTCATCTAGTGTAGCAACTCATTAGCTGTAGAGATGGATCATCAGTGTCTTCTTAGCCATGTCTCGTCCCACACACTATTCCCTTTTCCAACTGAGATCAGATGATCAGAGTATAATTGTTAGTAGAACTTATGTACGTTAGCAGCTTTGTGGCTTCATGAAACGCTTTAAAAGTCTTTGAGGCTTCTCCGTTAATAATAGAAAGTTAAAGGGTCTAAATAAACTTGCTCTGTCCATTTTCTAAGCTACACATGGTGGGGCATTTTGTAACTGTATTGGATGCGGGGAAGCACAACATTACCATGACTTCCTACTTCAGAAGGACACATTTCGGCAAACAGAATAAAATCACTGCTAAGAGGACATTTTATGGGTTCTTCAGTTCATCTGACCAAAAAGAATCTAGAATTTGACTGTGATGCTAAACAAGCTTGTTAAAGTGTTATTAGGGCCCAAGCATTATAGGGTCCGCAGAACACTATTGTTTTTCCAAGGATTATGTTTTTTTTTCATACTTTTGGGTTTTTGGGGATTCTTAACATGCTCAAAAACCGATGAGGCGATGGCACAGGGTGCTTGGGCCCGCGTATTGTTGCTTGCTCCCTCAGGGGCCCCACATGAGATTTTGCTGCATAGCTCATACACACTTGCACGTATGCATGTGAAACTTGGCACACATTTAGAGCTCATTGAGCCAAGCAACTTTCGCATGTCATGGGGTCAACTCAACATGAAAAATATATATATATATTGGGTTGTTTGCCAAAACGCACCCATTGGATTTTGATATTGTCCTATTATTATTATTATTATTATTATTATTATTATTATTATTATTATTATTATTATTATTATTATTATTTTTAAACCAGTTGTTTGGCCTATACAGCAATTCTGCTGGTGTGATAATTATCCTGCTTAAGAGCCCTCTTCAGAAAGAGAATAACTGAAAGTCTGAGAAAAGACTTTAGGGGTCTGGTATTACGGTCTACATTATATTTACTGACCTGAGGTGGAGCCGGAGCTGCAATACCCTGCGAAGAGTTAAAAAGTACATGGGGTGGTGAGATTGGTTTTAAAGTCTCTGTGGACTGGATTCAGTAATCAGACAGTTTATCAGCACTGACCTGCTGCTGCAGAAGCGTGTACATTCGGTAGAGCTCCATGAGCTGGAAGGTTGTGTATCCCCGAGCTGCTATCTGTTACGGGGACATTTTATACCTTCATCTTTTGTATGTGACTAGACCCAATTTATATGTCATCAGAATCATTAGCAACATACAACATAAAAAAAATTTTTTTTTGATGTGTCTGCCTATTTTTTTATCTCATCAGTTAATAAACAACAACAACAACAACAACAACAACAACAACAAAATACTATGTAAAAGAGAAATTGGACCTATTGGAAATCCATATTTTTAGTCAATAGGAGTTGGTGCAGTAGATAATGTTAACTTGGATTATAAATAAAACTTACCTCATTGCTATCACTTTCAGGTACCTACCAAGCAAAGAATATACATGACAAATGTTTTAAGTTTCAAATGATTTAAAAACAATAAAGAAAATGCAGGACAAAAAAGGATCAAGATAAAATGTGTACATAACACTAAAAATGCACTAATATAAATAAATAAAAATAAAATAAAATAAGCAAATAAAATAAAAATACATTTGCTCTAATAACTCTAATATTTAATTGGACAACTTTTTGCTTCGATTACAACCATGGCATTCATTCATTAACTTATGCATTTAAGTTCGATAGGTTCATGACATCATTTCAATTGGCTTAACATTTATTTCATTCCACAGTCGCATTCCTTTTTCTCCAAGATCTCTGACGGGACTCTCGGAGCGTAAAGCATTCTCCAGCACATCAAAGGAGGAGTTAAGTTCTGGACTCTGTTGTGGTCAATCCATGTGTAAAAATGGATTCATGCTTCCTGAACCATCCGTTCACCATTTTGACCCTGATGCATCCTGGTATCGTCATCTTAGAATAACCCCATTCTATCAGCGAAGAAAAACATCCTTTGATGGGAAAACTTGGTCATTCAGGTGGTCAGCTGACCTCATTTTTTTGGGCATATAAAAGTGCTGAGCCTTGACCTGCCCAACAGAAGGCACTGTAGGCACAAGGCATGATGGGTGCATCACTTCATCTGTCTTTATTCTTCTTCTGATGCACAACTAATCAGCCCACATGACCTTTTCCCAAATGGTTATAGAACAAAAACAAAACTAAACACACAAATAAACTTTATATATATATATATATATATATATATATATATATATATATATATATATATATATATATATATATATTTTTTTTTTTTTTTTTTTTTTACAAAAATGTTATTAAATAAGCAGAAAAAAATTAAGAATAAAAAAAAATAAACTTTTTTAAATGAAAGTAACAAGGAATTAATAATAAGTTAACAATGAAATACTAGTTGCAAAACAAATAAAATGCAGGTAGTTAAAGAATTACTCACAGGGGCTGTTAGTGACTGAGCCACCAAACACACCAAGAACACCACAGGCTTCATACTCATCTGGCAAAATAAACACTTTTTCATTTTTATTAATTTTATTAAAATTAAAGTCCTGAACCCAACTCATTCTGTCTATTTAGGTAACATGCAGCTCCGTTTTCTACTGTCTTACTTAAATTGTCATTTTAAATAAAAGCATATCATCATTTTACCTGACTGATCCAGAACGCTGAGTACGTGCTATGACGTGGAGAAGTTGAGCACCTTAACCCAGGGCACATGTGGAATATATATCAAAATATATCTGGAAATGAGCCAATCACGTCTCAGGAAAGAGCGAAGAGAAGCGTACGTTCCCGAAGCGAGTCCAAATTGCGAGCCATTATACTGGATTACAAGCTGTGGAATTGTGCTTGCAGTGCAGTTCTTCAAAAAGAAAACAAAAAAGCAGCGCATCACTGAGCACTTTCTCAAATTCTGTAGACTTTTGTGTGGTTACACTTTTCAAGGCGGTTCATTTCATTCCTCATTTCAAGGAATGAGGCACTTTGTTTAAGTAAAGAGCTTCAAGTTAATGACATGTTTGGCAAAAACTACACTTAAGTTAAATTATAAACCTTCTCCAATCCCATTATCAATGCAACACATGCAATCATTTCACTAACATCAAATTGCTACAAGTTACCACATAGAGAAAATTCATTTTGGGGAAAAAAAGAAAAACAAGGCCTCAAAAAAAAACAAAAAAAAAAACATAAATAAACAAAAAAATCTATTTTCTTTTTTTTTTTTTACTTTTTACTTTTATTGGCTTTAATTGTTAAAAGCTAAATCTTTATTGCATTTAAAAGTTACTTTTATGTCTTATGTCATACTCTGTTGTCACTGTAACTTTTTAAGTAAAAATAAATAAACAAACAAACAAATATCCTGATTTTATTTTTATATAGAATCAAGTACTGATTTTATGTCAAGAATGAGATTCAGTTCTTAGTGTTTATGCTCAGACAGTTAATGCTCCAAATTGTGTGTGTGTGTGTGTGTGTGTGTGTGTGTGTGTGTGTGTGTGTGTGTGTGTGTGTGTGTGTGTGTGTGTGTGTGTGTGTGTCAAGTGTCACAAGTCCCCAGGAGTCCCCAGCTGTCAATTGCGTCAGTCGAGGCCAGGACCGTCTTCATGGTATAGTGGAACCGTCCCCAGTCACCACACACATCCCAAACAAAGCACACGAGCATCCATGTGATGAGATCTCCAACCAGAAGGACCTTTCTGAGTGTCTAAGGATAAATAAATTGTGAACTTTGCATGATGGGTGCTTTCTAAAGGGGACCTATTTTTTTTTCTTTATTACTTTTCTAATAAAACTAGTTATAAAATGAAAACTGCATTAGAAAATATTTCCTATGAATAATAGTTAAAAAATAATTTTAAAAATCAAAGGGTTAAGTAAACACTTAAATTAAACGAACTTTTAAATGTTTCAAGTTGTAACACTGTAAACATGTAAATGATTCAAAAGAACTTTTAACCATCAAAGTGGTACGAAGCTGTGTATGTATCGTTGTGTTCAGTGTTTGCTTTGGGATTCACTAGCATCAAAAAATGTGAAAAAAGGTTTTGATTTTAATTTCAAGTCATTTTAATTTGTCATGAAGTGAAACTCTGTGAGTTTATCAACTCGTCTCGCACTTTTCCTTATCCATTTTAGCCTCTGCTTAAAGATTAAAGGTCTGCTGCTTTCTCATCTGCTCATTCGATGTGAAGTCTGCGGTTATGAGGAGTGAAGCTTGTCTCTGATGGGAGGCATGTTAATGAGAAACATGTTCTTACAGGTCAAGAGATCGACGACCAGATTCAAAGATTTTTGGTGTAAAAATCCACAGGACTTTTAATTGTGTGTGTTTCTTTTGATGAAAACCTTGAAATGTTTCTTTTGATTTTATTCTTTATCTAATTAAAAATTTAATAAATATGAGAAATGAAAAAATGGTGAATAAATTGGTTATTAAAAACATGTTCAAATTAGAAACATGAACCTTGTGGCACTGTGTGGGCCAGTTAAACCTGTGCATAAGTTGTAGTAAGCGATACATCTTTACCCAGCACAGGTTTTGTATGAAAGATGAAAGACTTTATGCTCAGACTGTATTTTCTTTATTAGGTAAAATTTATAAAGTTTACAAGTGATTTAATTTCTGAACTATTTGTTTAGGAATATAAATTAGGAAACTCATATCAAGTTTTTGTTTAAGTGTGAACTTTCTCATATGATGATTTTAGCAAATAAAGAGACAAACGCAAAAATCTAAGCAATATTTATTTTGATTTATTTATTTGAAGTACCCATGCACTGTTTATACACAGCTCGCAACATCAAAGAGAAATAAAAGTGTGACTTTGTCAGTTTGGGAATGAAATGTTTGGTGTGTTGTAATATCAGTTTTTTAAACCTGTTTTTGATTGACACAATTAAAAAAATTTATATCTTAAAAAAAAAAGAATAGTATGCAAGCTTCAGCTTAATATTAAAATATTTCAATGCACTATGAGCTCTGCTCTTGTAGCAGGAACTTCTCTCTCCTTTAGAGCTGCAGCATGAAAACAGGTTTGCCTCTGCAAAAAAGTAACATTTAATTAATTATAAAAAATATATGTGGAGTAAATAATAATAATAATAATAATAATAATAATAATAATAAAATTATAAAACTTAACCCAAATTATATATTTATACACACACAACTTACCATCCTCATCTTCATGGCTGTTTGGAAACCATAAAAGAAAACATGTCAGAGAGATATAATTTCCTAAATGGGTATAAGAAAAACACCCCATCCCCCCCCTACACACACACACACACACACACACATAATGTTGATTATACCTGGCCTGCTGGGACTTGTCTGTCCGGTTGAATCTGCTGTTGAGGATTGTTAGCCTGAGGAGCTGCAGTCTTTCAGAATCAGGAGAGAAAATAGATGTAAGATATGATCTATTATATAAACTAAATATTGTATAATTGTATTACTTTATTACTTCCTTGACTACAATCAGAAAAATAATCATTGTTAATCATGCAACTCTTCTGTAATATAGTAATAATTATACAAATTATAATGCATGCTATAGAATTTAATTTACAGTCACATCACGGTCAAATACTCACGTCCCTAGACATTCCTAATTCCCACTTTAGATTATTATTTTTTTGTCTATTCTAAATGAATAGAGGCAAATTTATAAAAGTGTAAGCTAGCAGTCATACCCTTGGTGGCTGCTGGGGGGCAGTTTGCGGAGGATGATTGAAAAGCAGGGGCTGACCGTTGCCCTGTGGAGGAGCAGCCTGCTAGAAAATCCAGAACACACACAGACCTCACATAAAGGCTTGTTCTGTATATGTTCTTTGTAGCCATAATGAATGTAATAGAATGTTCTTTATAGCTGTGATTGAAATATTTTATACAGCTGCTGTTATATATATATTAACTAGCATTTAATAAAGGAATGTGTGACAGATTAAAGTTCAGTTAATGGAACATTTTTGTATGTTGGATTTTAAAATACATAAGAACTTATGATAACTGCAAACCTAAGATATTCCTACAGCATGATTAAATATAAATTGTTCAATAGTTCATCTTCCTAAGCAATAAATAACTAATATTCAATCACAATAAGTGTTGTGATCAATAACAGTACAGTTTAAGCTTAATTTTGAATGTTGAATTTTAAAGTACTGTACATGATAACTTCTTGATGTAGTTATCTTTCAGTAGGCTCTTATTTTACCAAACTAAGTAATAAACATGTGTATAACAACTAAATATAATATTTTACAATACTGATTATTTCTACTACAAGGTAGTTTCAAGTATAATTAAGTGAAAAAAATAATTTAAGATGGGATTGTAAACACAAAATACATAACAGTTCACTAAGTTTAGCATTTAAAAATGCAAAAAAAAATGTGTGTGTGTGTGTGTGTGTGTGTGTGTGTGTGTGTGTGTGTGTGTGTGTGTGTGTGTGTGTGTGTGTGTGTGTGTTGCGGGGAGGGGGGTAGTGTTGGTTTTATCACCAGTTGGTTTTATCAAAACTTTTTAAGACACAAATGTTTAACAATACTTTTATGATGATATACTGTAATATAGTCAAAATACATGTTTTATTTCAAAATCTGATTTACTGTATGTTTCTGTAGGTTACATATAAGGACATATATAAAATAATATAATGTCTTTATATAATGTATTATATAATATAATGTAATACACACAGTGTGTATAAATTTATACATGTGTATTTGGATGGTCTTACCCTTGGTGGCTGCTGCTGAGGGACAGTTTGAGGGGGATAATTAAATGGGAAAATCTAAAAAACACATTAAATTAAGTTAACAAATGTTTAAAAAATTTAATACTTATAAACAGTAATTTTGTCTTTTTTTTTTTTTTAAAGAAGTAAAGCAGCTCACATTCTGAAGTTGTGGCAACACCTGAAAAAGAAAGTGCGATTACTACTTAGTATTCCTGACAAATCCATTCTAGGTAAAATGATTAAAAGCTACCAGGATAAGAAGGAGATTGTTACCTGGCCCTGAGCGAAATCGTAGGGATAATACTAGACACATAAAATAAGACACAGTGAGAGAAGAACCTACTAACACCCATCTTTGTATAGAAACATATTTCACATCCCCATAATCACTAATGATAATAACATATCATAACATGTCATAACTTCATTAGATTAGCAATAAAGTGTACATGAACTTTGGGTGATAAATTACTTACAATTTCCACACTCTTTCTACCTGGAGCCTTGGGCAGAGAGTACTTTATAAAACCCTGATGAATAGAAAAAAGAAAAAAAAAAAAGATAATCTGTTTGTGTTACACAATCAAATGCAATTTTTGCTTGTAAATATTTTTCTATATTTTAAAATCTGAAGAAAAAAAAATCACAAATTGAAGCCTGATGCCCAATCGCATCAACAACATACAGATTAATACTAAATTGGTACAGTATAATGAACTCACAGTTCCAGCTCCTTGTCCTCCTGCTGCAGTTCCTGGGAACCCTGGATGAATCAGCTACAGAAAAATAAGACGACAGAACAAAAACGGAAACACTGTGAATGCTAATGGTTAATGTTTTATTCAATATATATAAACATTTTTTTATTATATATAGTTAATAATACCATTGATATTAATATGGCACATCAAGAAAGATTGAGTTTTTGAACACTAATTTAAAGTTAACAAAGAAATGAGCATAAAAACCTCTATGCTGATGGGAGCGTTCACTCCAGGGAACATGTTGTTTGTCCCCTACAGATAAAATGTTTATAAAGTTTAAAAAAAAATAAACTTCTGGATTTTAGTAATAGACAGCACACAATTATTTAAACAGACAAAACCCCACATAATTGTTTGAGATCGGGTGGAGACTCGTTTAAAGAAATCAGAATAATACAACAGAAAACTGCATTTTCACAACAAAGAGAATAAGCTTATCCTTGCAGTCAGTCATAAATATAAATTATGTAAATTTTTTAACTTAAAAAATAAATCATAACAATTGATTTTTCAATCAATTTATGCATGTGCAGACTGTCACAGTGAAACATAAATATAAACTCACAGGTCCAGATCCTTGTCCTCCTGTTGCAGTTCCCTGGAATCCTGGTGGAAGCAACTAAACAAAAATTAACATGGGAAAGTAAGACACCAAGTGGAAATTATGTGAATTACTATTTCCAAAATTCCTTGTTTACTCAATCACTTGTTTAAAAAAACAATGCTATTTGTGCTATAAAGTTTACTAACAATCCATAAAAATATTAAAATGTATTTGTATTAATAAAATCGTATCAGGTCATATATGCTTCGGGTGATCTTGTAAGAAAAGGTAACATACGATTTCCATGCTAATGGGCGCCGCGGCCATTGCAGCTTGGAGATGCGATGGTGAGAAGACGTCATTCACAGCCTTAAAATAAAAGGCACTTTAATACAAATTAAGCCTTAATTATCATACATTACATAATCCATCTAGTAACCTCTGTAGTCCAACTAGGGAATGTGAAAGCTCCAAAGCTCCTTCCAAAAACAAAAACCGTAGTTGGACCTCAGTGAACATTTATACACTCATTCACACACTAAAGGCAATGTGGGAATGCAAATTAGCCTAATCTGCATGTCCAGCCATGGGAGGAAACCGGAGTACGGTGAGGAAACCATCCAAGCACAGGGAGAACAAGCAAACTGAACCAAGATGGGAATCAAACCCAGAGTATGTGGGTGTGTGTATGTTGGTGTGTGTGTGTACCTGGTTGGACAGGCCTGATGGCATCAGATTTCCATAATGCGGCAGGTAATTGTAGACCTGTGAATAAACACACACACATATATATATATATATATATTTTTTTTTTTCTTACTGAAGAAAACCTGGTAGTGGAAGAAGACTTAATTCTTTACAACCTCAAGTAAAACAAATGTTTTTATTATTATTATTATTATTATTATTATTATTATTATTATTATTATTATTATTATTATTATTATTATTATATTTAAGACCTATGTTATAAAAAGTGCTAGGATAATTTTTAAAATTAAGTAATCTAACCAATCAGTAATGAACTTTTTCTTTCTTTCTTTCTTTCTTTCTTTCTTTCTTTCTTTCTTTCTTTCTTTCTTTCTTTCTTTCCTTTGTTAAAATGTAGACACAGTGATTTAAACAGCAAACCTGGCTGTGATCTTTTACAAGTTCTTTAGCTGACTTCAGGGGAAACTCTTAGGGTTCTACACAAGTTCTTATCATTTGACATGAAATGCCCAGATGGTGTCCTTTCGAATCAAAGAATATTAACTCAGAAGTCTTACAGTTGAATAAGAACTTATATAAGAGTGTGTAGTCTATTCGGAATCATCATATACCATCATACATCCAGACACAGTGTGCAGTTGAAATGCTAACATACAGTAACCTCACTTTCTTTTACAGGGCACAATTACAGACACAGTCAGACGCTCTCTCTCACACACACACGCACACACACACACACACACACACACACACTATAGGAAATTTGGTAGCGCCAATCAGCTTACTCCTCATGCTTTTGAACAATGGAAGGAAACTTTAGCACACGGAGGAAACCGACTAAACATGGGCAAAACAGAAACCAGACAACAGGACATGAGCCCTCGAACAAAAAGGTGATGGGCCACAGTGTCTGTACCAACACACCACCCTATACATATCAGACTAATGTTAAATATGAAAGCACAGTAAAGTGATAAGGCTGGTTGAGTTTGGTGTACCGGAGCAGCAGGGACTGCCGAGATGAAGGAGAAGAAGAGAACGGCACTCCACATTGTCTCAGAGGAACACAAGCACCTGCAAAAATCAGCCAGCTGTTAGCAATTCATTCATCAAACATTACCGTGCAAATGGAGCATAGAGAACACATCTGGCTGAGTCCCTCACCTTAACCAGCAGATGAAGAACGTCTCACTCTGGTGGATGCGTCTGAGTGAAGATGGACAGAGGAGACCAGCTTTTATTCCAACTCGACTTACGTGCATTTGAGTCAGTTATGAGCTCACATAGTAATTTAGTAAATTATTAGTGGCCAGGCACTCTGTGTGTGTGTGTGTGTGTGTGTGTGTGTGTGTGTGTGTGTGTGTGTGTGTGTGTGTGTGTGTGTGTGTGTGTGTGTGTGTGTGTGTGTGTGTGTGTGTGTGTTGTGTGTTTAATATGAGGACAGTTATGATTATGATGATAATACAGCAGGGAAGTGCAGACATCAGTGCACACCTCACCCACACACACACACCCACACACACCCACACACACACACACACACACACACACACACACACACACACACACATAACTGTTCATTTGCCCTGCTGATTTTTGCTGCATGTGAAATTTTCTCATTTGAGATTTATTTAAGGTTCAGTCTGCAACCCTGATAATTCAGGTTTGTTTGGGATATTTGATGTTGTAGTTTTTCTATCAAACTAAACAAGTAATAATAATAATAATAATAATAATAATAATAATAATAATAATAATAATAATAATAATAATAATAATAATAACTTTAACCCTTACCACTTAAGTAATCTTTATATGGAAGCCTTGCAGGTGGGGAGGGGTCAGGCTTCAAAATGTGTATTTGGGTTTTTAGATACATCAAGTAAAACAAATTACTTTTATAACGTAAATTGTCAAAGTACAGAAAACAAAATTGCTCAGTCATGTTTATGAGGTTGGTTAAAATACAATAAAATTTATTTCTTTATATTTGCTATTTTGTGCCAAAATAATAATGATAATAATAATAATAATAATAATAATAATAATAATAATAATAATAATAATAATAATAATAATAATAATAAATGTCACTCTATACTGCACAATCCTCATTTATTAAACACATACATAGCTGCTTAGTTAATGTTGATTTGTTTTAATAAATTAAGATTTAAAATAAGTCTGAAGATAAGACTGAACAAAACCTTAGCACTATTACAAAATATTAGCAAATAGTAAAACATTGTTAGATTACTAGGCTTATAAATACATGCATGCTATCATATATTAGCTTATAAATTACTAGAACACATTATTAGTAATACACAATACAGCATGTGCAAAACACCCACATCATTTCTTCAACTTGAATAAAAATCAATGATGTAGACAAAATGAACGAAATGGGAAGAAGTGTTTTACTTCAACAGACCTGCAAAGTGCCTAAAGAAACAATTTAAAAGTTGTTTTGTCAGAACCCAAAAAAATTAATGAAGACCTCTGGGTTTTGAAGCAAAATAGAAAGGAGCCATTGTTCAAGAAAAACTCCAGCACATTTGTTATAAAACCTAGCAGATTTCTTTTCTTTCATCTGAAAAGTGCTGCGTCCTTTGATATGTTGATTTCATTACAAGCATGATAATATATTTTTTTTCTGCAATGTTCTCATTTATTAACTTTTTAAGTTATGTTTGGACATATTTAATGTTTTTAACATAATAATGCAGACAGTATAAACAGATAATATGGTGCCTAAGACTTTTGCACAGTACCAACCTCAGCAGCAACCTCATTTCAGCATCACTAGTACATTAATCACTGTGTGTGTGTGTGTGTGTGTGTGTGTGTGTGTGTGTGTGTGTGTGTGTGTGTGTGTGTGTGTGTGTGTGTGTGTGTGTGTGTGAGTTAGTGAGAGACATTTCGTTGCCTATGAGACCTATTGTCTTGCTTGGTCATGTTTACATAATTGGTTAAAATACAATAACATTTAGTTCATCATACTGGCGATTTTGCACTAAGAAAAATTCTATGTCACTTCATACTGCACAATCCTGAAAATTATGCCTTAAATTGTC
This sequence comes from Clarias macrocephalus, assembly GCA_011419295.1. Classification (NCBI taxonomy): domain Eukaryota; kingdom Metazoa; phylum Chordata; class Actinopteri; order Siluriformes; family Clariidae; genus Clarias; species Clarias macrocephalus. Next base: position 6,688 of record JAAGKR010007403.1, on the reverse strand, counting down.
ATAATTTATTTTATTTTTTTTATGCTTGAATGATTCATGGGTCACTGTATGGCTAAAAACAAACAAACAAAAAAAGAACATTGATTACATTTACAACATTAAACACACTGAAATTGCTCAAGTACAGGAAAACGATTCCATAAAATTACTTTAAAACTACTAGAAAGCTTTGAAAGCAAAATATGAAGAAATATACCTTGTTTATCATCATCATCATCATCATCATCATCATCATCATCATCATTATTCTAACTAATGAGATTTATTTGTCATACGTCATGTTATTTTTCTTATGTTAAAAATGTTGAACACAATATTTCATAGTATATACATTTGAAGATTGTATACCGGCTCCATGATTATACAGAGTGGAGGTTATAGTTATATAGTCTATACACGGTTATAGACTCAGTGGTTTTACTGATTCACTGGGGTGTGTCAGTATGGTCAAGAAACTCTTTCTCTCTCTCTCTCTCTCACACACACACACACACACACACACACACACACACACACACACACACACACACACACACACACATATATGGAAAGTAAAAACTGTTGCATGTCAATGTTCATCCTGTTCCTTGGTTCATATAATAATTACTAAAGCCTCACACACTGAAGTTGGTTAAAGGCGTAATGATGGAGTGACACTGAAACATCGTCGTGGTGATGACGTCATGTTTGTGGGCGGGGCTTAATGCTATACAGAGAACTATACTTGACTTTAGTTTCTTGGATGATGATGGGAGGAAAACTTTCACACACATGGTATACATACTACCCCCCCCCCCCCTCCACACACACACACACACACACACACACACACACACACACACACACACACACACACACACACACACACACACACATAGAAAAGCAGCAGAAAGTGTAAAACAGGTAACAATGGTATAAAAATGGTTTTAAATGTTTTGGGTTGTTTGAGACATTTCAATATTTTTTCTTAAAGAAGCGTACGTGCAGGACTATAGCATTTTTTCTTCCTTTATTATTATTATTATTATTATTATTATTATTATTATTATTATTATTATTATAAATCTACTTTCGTTTGAAATTTTCCTCTTCATTAGCAATCAGCAATGTGCAATTCACCTGAATGTTTAATAACAGGTCCGTGTGTGTGTGTGTGTGTGTGTGTGTGTGTGTGTGTGTGTGTGTGTGTGTGTGTGTGGTGTGTAGTAGTAGTAGTAACAGGAGGGTGTGTGTGTAATTCTGACATTGTCCTGGGTGGAACACACATATTGTTGAGTCACTTGTTCATGACACACACACACACACACACACACACACACACACACACACACACACACACACACACACACACACACACTGGATAGAACCTGTTGCAGAGACATGGTATTTATCTAATGCAGAACAGATCATTAAATATGTGTTCATGCTGAAGGAGGAACTTTATTGCTGATATTAGAGTGAAGCGTACACAGAGATGTTTGGATCGAATACAGTAGAAAAAGTCTGAGTTCATGACCAAGACATAACAAACACACAAATATAGTGATAAAGAGAACAAATTCATAATTTCAGTACCACTTTTACAGAGATGAGAATCTTTCTTCTGGACACTTGTGTCTCTCACTGTAATTCTGTTTTCAATAAAATCTAAAATGTGCGCAAATACTGAATATCGAACTTTTTTTTCTAAATGCACACACACACACACACACACACACACACACACACACACACACACACACACACACACACAGTGGAATAAAGAATTTTGTCATGATAACTGAATTTTTGAGAAATTTTAACATTTATTATTTTTTTTTTTTACAAGTGTGACACATTCTGCAGTTCTTAAGATTTTACACACAGGTTTATTTATTTTTTTAAACTACATTTTAGTTTATTTTCTTGGTCATGAACTCAAAGTTTGTTTTGTTTTGATCTATAATTTGCCTAGATCCGAGACTTGATGAGGTTTAACCGTTATCTCCACGGACTGGAGTGACAGCAGGTGGTCCAGGTGTGGGCCCAGGGGCGGGGCTGGGAGCGGGCGCAGGGGCAGGGACAGGGGCAGGAACAGGTAGAAAGAATGGAAAGAGCAGCCACAGGATGTCATACAATGTAGCCTCCTGTACGGGGTAATGATGGAAGTAAATCCTCTGAAAAAAAAAAGACTAACTGTAAAGAAATATATGTATATTTATATTACAGTATATTTATATAATATTCTGTGTCTGTGGCAAAACCTCATTGCTCGATGATGATTTCCATCCATGGGTGTGGTGTGCATTCTTCAAGATAAAAAAAAAAGAAAGAAAAAAATAGCATTTATGTTTATATTCATATTACAGCTTGTGTAAAAAAGAATCTCAACACACACACACACACACACACACACACACACACACACACACACACACACACACACACACACACACACACATTTATACTTACAGCTCCAGAGAGCAACAGACAGATGATGAGTAAGAATGAAAGCATCCTGCGATTGTGTATTGATTTTCTATATAAGAACAATAAAGACTTTAAGTCAAGGTAAACTTCATAGTTAAACATAAACATATACTTGCTTAATAGTAGCTAATAATATGACCCTTGAAATGTGTTCATGCTGAAAGGCTGTAAAAAAAAAATAAAATAAAACATTTAGCTATTCTAAGCATGTTGTGAATCACTCACAAATAATAGAAAGAAAGAAAGAAAGAAAGAAAGAAAGAAAGAAAGAAAGAAAGAAAGAAAGAGGTTCAGAGTAGGGTTAGTGTTTGGGGTTAGAGGCAAGCAGAAAATAAGTGCAATAAGGAAAATTTCAAAATTGTTTGTAGGATTTAAAATAAATCATGGTAGTAAAAATAATCACCAGGAATGCTGTCACTGTAAATAAATCAATCAATAAATACAAAGCTCAAGGTTATAGCACTGGGATAAAAATAAATCATTATGATAATAATAATACATTAAAAAAAACAGGAAGAGAATAAATAATTTTTTGTGTGCCAATAATAATCAATAAACTAATAACACTACCAATAAATAATTAGATAAATGAGTCCTGGTAACATGTGTCCAAAATGAGAACATGTATTGGAAAACTTTAAATACATGATTTAAAATACGTTTAAAATGAGTTTGTTTGGCAGAACAGCATTAATGAAAAGTACAGAAGCTTCATGCTAAATGTAAGATAAATAAAAAGAAATCTGGTTATGTGGGTGCATGTACCATATTACACCAGACAGTGTCACTCCTGGATGACCAACACTAATTTAAATAATCTGCTTTAAAGATAATAGAAATATAAATGTGTTCTATAATTTACTGTACTTAATATTAAATTTGGCTTTACAACAAAACTAATAACCAAGCAAAAAAAGAAGAGACCTAAAGATTCCCAAAGCACAAAATTAGCCATAAAATATAATTGGATTCTGAGGACTTACATGAATGTGTGGAGACTCTGGACTTGCTAAAGGAACTGACTGTATAGTGTAATGTGTGTGATTTGGTCGATACATTGCAGGAACCTCCGCACTAATACCATCTAATCTCTGACAGTGGATTACAAAACATGTAACAATGCTCTAAAGTGTTCTTGGTCATTGCACAAGCTTAGAGCGGAGTTTTAGCACTTATTACAGTTTAGACATCACCTGTTAGACTGAAGGTGTTTAACTCACAACCATCCCACAATGATTAAACAGCTTTATTATTTACATTCCTTTTACATCTGTCATCAGTTCGTTTCTGAGAAAACTGAATAAACACCTTGTGTAATACCACCACTATAGAGACATAATCCTCAGTAATTATAAAATAAACAAACAAACGGATAAATAAATAAATAAATAAAATTAGTTTTTTTATTTGTTAATAAAACCTGCAATCAGCTGATACACATTACTTATCATTTACTTAAAGCAACCAAGCTTATTTATTTATTTATTTATTTATTTATTTATTTATTTATTTAATCAGTATTTGATAACTCATTAAACCGTGCTGTATCGATTGTTTTATATATAGAGTTTGTAGAAATAGTCAAAAGGTTTAACCTAAAAATAATCTGATCAGCTTTCATGTAATCAGTGACATCAGTATTTCAGTCTTTCTGAGACTGATTTTAGCTCCTCCAATGTGTGAAATGTAAAGATTATCATTAAAAGAGCGGGTTCTGTCCGATGTACAGACAAAACCTTTCTCTTGATTATATAGATAATTTATTAGTGTGATCTACATTAAAAGTAAACCCTATTTAAATAATAAATGTACCACTAAAGAAATAAAAAAAGAAATAGAGATGGTACGATACCACTTTTTCATACTGGTACAATGATATTGAAATGCATTCCGTATTTCTTTATGAACCGAAGCACTTAATATAAAAACAGACAAGAAAAAAACACAACTTTTTTCTAATAAATTACTCTTTACAAAAACATAGTTTTAAAATAATAATAAGTTTTTAAAAAATGCACTGATGCCTTCTGTATTTCTACCTTACAGTTTAGAAATGATTTAACCTGTTTTTGCATAATGTAACTTGTGCTAAAAACCATAATAAAGTGGAGTTTCTTTCTTTCTTTTTCATTATTTATTTATTTATTTATTTATTTATTTATTTATTAGCAGAGAGATAAAAACACAAAATGTAAGTAACAAAGTTACTCATGGCACAAGAACATGGACATTTTAAGGTTTTACTCAAAATAGATTATGCTGAAACAATGCTCAGGT
>JAAGKR010007402.1:0-36927 GCA_011419295.1 Clarias macrocephalus | reverse complement strand
TTCATTCCTGAACGAGTGACAGATGCCTCTCGTGTCCTCACTGTAGCCTTTAGTGCTTAGACATGATCACTTCAGGATAGTCTCTATCACTAACACCTGGATCATTCTATCAGACTCCGTCTCTCTTTCTCATTTTGTCTTTCTCTCACTTTCTCTCTCTTTACCTCGTTTGACACACTGCTGCTCAGCATAACGAGATCAGCGGCGTTTAACCGGAGGTCACATGCTCATCAATTCAGAGCTCAGGACAAAGGGCCTAATCAATGATGTGTGCTGAAGAAAAGTCACAGAGATAGTGCTTATCAGTGACGACATTCGTGACACTGATGATGCAGCGCTTCTAACATGCCGCTTACTACACATGATTGTAAATATTTGGGACATTTTTTAGGGAGATGATGGCTGACACTGTGGCAGGATCTTTAGACTCACCGGCGCAAATAAAATGTAGACTCTTAACATGTACGTTTTTACGCATATAAAAGTTCAATCTCTTACATTGCATGGAGGAAGAGGTGGAGGAGGAGCATGAAAAGAGGGATTCTTTTTAAATATATCATAAATAAGGACAGATCATCCCAGTGGACACACAGAGTAACCCTCAGGTCATGTGTAAAACGTCTTTTAAACTTAAGATCCTTTAAGAGGTCGCTAAAACCCCATAGCGGAATAACAGCCTACAAACATCATAAATAACAAGCGTAATCCAAATCAGCAGCTTGTAACGTAATAATCCTGTAAACCTAATAAATTTCCCACAAACGTTATAGTTGTTCCTATTACATTTCGAAGGCTTGCAATAACTTCCCACAAATGTAATATGAAATGCATTACATTTGTGGAATTCTTCCATTACAAGCTGCAGATTTGTATTGCATTTGTGGTTTATTTATTATTACTACAGTATTATGTTTGTGGTTTATTTATTATTACATTTGACAGATTATTATACTAAAAGCTCCAGATTATGCTTATGGTTTATTACATGTGTGTGTTGTTATCATGTTATCAGTCAGGTGTCACAAGGTCTTTAGGTCATCTCCAAAGAATATTACAGATTAACTATGACTGCAAAATTAAAATGCGTAAAATCGGAATCGCAATCTTGACCTGTGCAACTGTTTATTTAAGAATGTCTAGTCAGGATGAATGTAGAGTTTGGAGATAATTTAATGACTTATTATTATTATTATTATTATTTATAAATTTGACTTGATGAATAAATATTGGCAAATGTCCTCTTAATGATCATGTCCAATTATTTATGGTTAGCAGTAAATTAATTTGAACAAAGTGGTACATTTCATAGTTAAATATCACAATTTAAATTGCCGTCACAAAAATGTGATTTGTATATCAAATCTTAGAGCCGTACAAATAACCCTGTGAAGACGCCCTGAAGTCAACTTTAATATGAGGTGTTAACACTTTTAGGGCTTTAATAGGGACCTTAAAGTCTGTCCACGTATGGGGTAGTGTTTAATGTGCTGGACTACTGACTGAAAGTCCTACGTTCAACCCCACCCCCACCCCCACCAAGTTGGCCCGTAACCTTAAATTGCTTGGATATATAATGAGATTTTTTTAAAATGCAAGTTGTTCTGAATAAGGGCGTGTGCCAAATGCCATAAATGTAGTGGTCCTGAACATGTTCCCCAGTAGGTCTATAGGTCGTATGGTCCTGAATATCTGTGATCACTGAGATGTTGCTAGCCTTATGTATTATTGCAAGTCATATTAGTAAGTTGTTCTCTGATTTTTGGTGATGATCATCCGCATGGATCCAAATTATGTGATCGCTGCGCCTCTAGTTCATAGTCGTGTACTTGAGTCGTGTGAACTCAATCAAACAGGGTAAAAAAAAAAAGGTCAGTTTGGCTTTTACATTTAATCTTTCTGCTGGGATTTAATTACTGGTTTAAATGTAAATACATTCAGTGTGATTGTTGACCCGCAGTGTTAATATTTAAAGCTACTGTATGATGTCGTTTTAGTGTATAGTGTATGGTCTGATATTAAGTATTATCATAATTAAACAATCCAACTTTTTTTATTTCTGCATCACACAAACTCTTGGTTTATTATCAGAGAAAATAACTATGATTATGATCTGAATCCACAGTGTGCTGCATTGGATACGAGAAATGTGCCTGATTATATTCAGTAATATTTCCTCAACCATTTTCTCACTAACACACTCATGAGGTTTTTAAGGATTTCATCAAGCCATTGTCTGATATCGATTGATATTTAATCTCCCACTCTTTGATCCAGTATTCATCCAGAGCTCATGACTTCATAGCGCCATCTACCGGTGAGGAAAATTGGTTTCAATAAATGAGCTACAAGGTGCAATCATGTACGATATACATTAAGATGGCAAATAAGACAATGTTTTAATGTAACACCATGTTTTTTTTTATTATAATTTGTAAAATTTTTGGCGTGTGTGTGTATAGATATATATATTTATATATATATAACGTTGGCTTTACATTTCAGATGTATTTCAATAACAAACATTCATATAACATTTGCAATATGGCGGCTGTTGTATTATTTTTTGTTGGTGCTTAAAAAAAACAAAGAAAGTGCTTTTTTTCTTACTGTAGCCCATATTTATTATTTTTTTCTTTTTAATGTAGAGGATTCAAATTTCCCAATGATGATGATGATGATGATGATGGAGACAAGTTTAAAAGGCACTGAGATTGCAGTCTCCTACATAAACACATAAACAAAAGGATGAAAAACAAACAAATAAACAGACAACAAAAAAACTAATATGGGCTACACAGCACTTTCACTGCAAAATCATGCAAACAGCCATTGCATAGAGGCACCTTTTTTCACATTTCATCTTAATTCTGCTGCATAAATACAAAGTCTGGACTGTAAAAAAGCGCCCTCACGCACTCATACACAAGCGCGCGCATACACACACACACACACAACACACATACATACATACATACATACATACACGCGCGCGCGCCCTCCACATCAGTACCCGAAAGTATGGCAACTTTTCAGAGTAAACAAACAAACAAAAAAAAGAAATGTGCTTCATCGGGTCGTACAGTCTCACGACTTATAGTGCATTACGAGCTGAAGGGCAGACACCACAAGTTTGAGGATTTGGCTACATCCCAAACCGCATATTATCACACTAAATAGTAAGCAAAAATACATAGTGCGCCACTGTAAATGAGCAGTTATGCACAGTTTTTGGCATGGCATGTAGTAGGCGGTTTGGAATGTAGCCTGTTGTGTTCCAGTCCTTTTTGCTTTGGCATGTTTTCAGTCCATTTTGGAGACAAATTCCAACATACAAACATTTTAAACATGGAAAAACATAGCAGTTTGTTTGTTTGTTTGTTTCACCAGTACACTTTTCAGGCTTTTGAAGAAGCCTCGTGCAGTTATTATATACAGTTCAACAGTCTAAGAAAAGTTGGTACTTGATTGTTTTTTTATATATATATATTTATATTTATATATATATTTATATATGTACATTTTGAAATACAACTGCTGCTGATGTGAAGTCATGCCCTACAGGAGCTGCGCACATTCTTAACATGGAGGACGCGAGTCCAAAAACGAGCTTATCGAGTTTTTTTTTTTTTTTTTGGTACAAAAAAGGCACGTGTAGACGGCAGCTGCCTGGCTTCTGTATAGAAACAGTTTCTGTAATGATGATCTGGGACATATCCAGCAGACGCTAGCACGACTTCAAGAAACAAGAAGGAAGAACAAGGAAAAAGAAAAAAAAAACACAAAAACGAAGTGAATGAAGTCTGTCCTGTTAGGCGCAGCCGCCCATGGCTTTGACGTACGAGCCGTCGGGCAGCTGCCGGAAGATGCCCCGCAAAGTCTCGAGCTCGCGCGTGAGGTGCTCGACGCGTTTGCGCAGTCTGTCGTTGTCCGACGAGAGCTCGATGACTTTCTGCTGCGTCTCGGCGTTGCGCATCTTGGCCTTGTCGCGGCTCTTGCGCACGGCGACGTTGTTGCGTTCGCGCCGTAGCCGGTACTCTGCGCTGCTCTTGTCGACCGACTTCTTACTTTTGGGCCTGTCGCCGGACATCATTTTGACAGCCAGGCCGCCCTGCTGCTGGTGATGGTGTTGATGCTGATGGTGCGGGCTGGGCACCGGGGTGGGTGGAGGCGTCGGGTGACCCGGCTGCAGGTGCACGGATGTTTGCGCGCAGTGCGCGATCTGGTACTGCAGGTGCGACAGGTGCGGGTGGTGCTGGTGGTGCGGGTGGTGGTGGTGATGGTAGGCGCCGGACTGTGGTGCGTGCCCGAGCTCTCCGAGCTCGCTGTCCTCACGCGGTTCTTGCTTGATCGCCACGGATCGTAAGCGCGCCTCATGGGACTCGTACACGGGTTCGAGCTTGGACGAGTCGCCATAGCTCGCCACCGCGCAGCCGTACGAGTGCTGCGGTCCGGGCGCGCCGATCCCCAGGCCGTGGCCGTAGTCGTAGTCACCGCCGGTCGCCAGCTTGAGCTTCTCGTGACGCGCACCGCTGCTGTGGAACAAGTCAGCCAGGAACTCGTCGTTAAACGCGCCCGGGTCGATGTACGCGCTGATATCGATGGAGCTCTCGTTCTCGCAGATCGCGCTCAGGTCGTCCTTGTAGCCGTAGGCGTTCTGCGCGCTCGGAGCGAGGCTCGTCACCATGGGCCGAGGGGCTGCCTCGTACAGGTTGGCTTGCTCCATGGAGTACCTAAAACCTGCCTGACATGGTGAAGGGCTCCGGGAATCCAGCTTGCTCACACTGACCAGGGGCAAACTTTAAAGAGAAAAAAAAATTTAAGAGTTTTTTGTTTTTCTAGAAGGCGCAATCTCTCCAGCCTGACTGCACTGAAGCGGCTCCCAGTGTGGCTGCAAAAAGCGAAGCGGGAGTCACGGAAAAGCTCGGTGGAGCATACAGACTTCACCCTCTGTACGAGTGTGTCTTTGACCTCACATCTGTCTCTGAGTGCTCCGCTTAAACTCTTATATAGAGCGCAGAACGTTTAGGGCGGGCGCGCCCCGGGTCCTAATGCGCAGCTGGGACGGGTTTCTGCCTGCTGTCACTTCACACATGCCTGAGTTATTTCACATTGCTCGTTACAGAAGTTATTTTAAATGATCTGATAAAGAATATAATGTAATAGCAGAGATTAGTGCACATTTAAAATCAAAGTCATTGCGCCAGCGTTTATACAAGGTATAACCCACATGTCTTAAAAGTAAAAAAATAAATAGATAAAATAACGCTATTTTTGATATTATCATTATTTTCAGATTTCGTCACGCATACGATAGGAATCTGAGAATATTTGCATTGAATTAATCACTGGTTACCTGCTGTTTTATATGAAACACATAAAACACTGTGCGCTCGATCTAACCCGAGTTCACCACTTTTTTAAAATATTTTTTACCTTCATGAGCACTAATGCGAAAAAATAATTTAAGGATGCGTTTGGAACACTGTGATATATGGAAGGTGAAGCTGTTTTGCTTTGTATGGAGAAAAATATGTTTTATAAGAGAAAACAAAAAATGTAATTATAATTATTTTTTAAAAAAGAAAGCGGAGAGCTGTGGTGTTGAGGTAAGTGTTTATCTGGAACATCAGATGGATCTGAGGGGAAATAAAGGACAGGTAGTAAAGGATAGATAGCTTGTACATGTGTATATGCATGAAATAAATTAATTGTTAACCAATTGTCTTGGCTAGAAAAAAAGTATTAGGCTACAGGAGCGCAAAAGAAGAGGGGAAAAACAAGCGTGACTGAACAACTTTTAGTGTAACAAATAATGGAGCATTATTGTATTTATAATGATTTAATCATCGGAGTATTAATTTATTCGTGTAAATATCAGTGCGTGTGAAATGATTGCGTTGCCTCTATCACACCTGGCATGATGTCCATACCGCGCCATAGTGTTTGCTCTCACTGTGCGCTTTTTTCTCTCCAGACACCTAAAGCAAACTCTCCAGTTGATCTCCAGTCTCACCCCGGCGGTGGTTGGATAAAACATAACAACGTGACAAAATGCAGCAGAAACTGCCTCTGGCACACGCGCTTCTGCACCGACCAGCGCGTGCGCAGCTCCCTCTATTGTCCCAACGCGCGTTTGGCACGAACCGAGACGCGCAGAGCGAGACGTGAAGCAGCCCCGTGCGCACGAGCTTAATCACTACTGCAACTTTTATCACCCTGTTTATTAGACTGGTTTCATCGAATGCATTGGGGTATGTAATAACAACAATAATAGTAATAATAATAATGATGCAGGATGTGACCGATAATTAAATCAATTAGAAACTATGGGGAGCACAATTTTACCACTGGAGAAAAATTTACAAAATAAATAAATGAATAAAGTAAGAAAAGAAAAGAAACCAAGACCAGTGAGTATTTAAAATGCTTATAATATGAATTATGCATAAAATACCATGTAAAATAATATTATCTTCTAATAATATGTATAAAATCTAACTGAGCTAAACTGATCTTTAATATTTAATTTAACATGTGATTTATTTTTTTTTATATGTTAATATAGCTAAAAAAAACACACACCCCAAAACAGATCATCTCTAGTGTTCTCCAGAGAAGCTTTAAGAGTTTCTCCTTCCCCAGGAAAAACAACATGAAAAGTTTCATACATAACAAACTCATGTGTCATATTCATTGTGTTCTACATTATAATTTTGTAATTTGATTTGAGATTAATAAAGTACCTCTCTGTCTATCCATCTATCCATCTATCTATCTATCTATCTATCTATCTATCTATCTATCTATCTATCTCTCAACGCAACAGCGTTCTTCAGTGGTTCTGAGATTTTAACATTACTCTAAAATTTGTTCCGATAGAAGAATTAACAGCTATAGGGCTCTATAGGGAACCTTTAAGGGTTCCTTCTCCTCTTCCACAACCTCCACCAAAAAGACAAGCATAAGGGTTCTAAAAGTTCTGAGAGTGGAGTCTGTGGTTGTGTGTTTATCTAGCGAGGACAGTGTTCTACCTCTTGCATCATACATTAGTTCCACCGCCAAAGGGTTCTTCAATAGTGTCTTAAGAGCTTTAATATTTTCATTGTGATTTCAGTAAGAACCTTTTAGGATTTCCTTACAGGAACTGTGTAGCATGTAGTGTTGGAAAAATTTAATATCATGCATTATACTCAACTCAACTGACTTTGGATGCATATCAAAATATCTAAATAATGATTTATAGAGCATATGTTTTATAATATAAACCATCACATGCACTCTTTGAAAGTTAAGGTTCTTGGATTAAAAAAAAATGGCTCCACTTTGAAAATCCTCATGTAAGAACATATAATCTGTTGCAGGTTTTCTACCCAAAACCTTAAAGGACGTTAAATCTTTATGAATCTAACAAGCTGCTTTGACAGTAACTCTTACATCATAGGTTAAATACAAATCAAATGAATAGACTGAAAAATATAATTTGGCTATATTTGTGTATTTATTTCTAGGTATTTTAATTCCAATTATCATATAATTTTCAGAAAATTTTGTTTATACACTGAAGGAACAAATAATTCTGTATAAAGATGCACAGTAGTCCAGAACATCAGGCCAGGTGCAATTAAATATTATACTTAAAAAAAGGTTTTGTTCATATTCTAAGGGGAAAAAGACATGGACATTGATTTATGAATATAATGATCAGTCTTTCATAAGATCTTGGCATTACACTGAATATGTTGCGTTTTGGTCAGAGTCCATCATTTTAATCTTATTCTGTAACCCTGACCTCAGAATATTGGATCGAAAATAGACATTTGGAAATGTTTGTATTCACTGTAGAGCCCTTACCTGGTATGACTTCTGTGAGACAAGATAATGATGAGCTGCAAGGAGGAGATAAGATTGAAGACAGAGGAGAGAGATTAAGATAGAAAGAGATGGGGAAAGATACAGACAGACAGACAGACAGACAGACAGAGAGAAGGCAGACATATATCTATCTAGATAGATAGATAGATAGATAGATAGATAGATAGATAGATAGATAGATAGATAGGTCTACTTTGTGTGTGTAAAAACTTACTTGTTGCAAATGCAGTTTTATGTTTATTTTTAAATAAACTATCACCATACAGTCACATATTTTACTTCATTATTGTATTGTGATATTAATGACCACCATAATTAGATACTGTCAAGACTAGACTATAATGATTTTTTTAAATATACATTGTTAAAAATTACCAAAAAGAGTTACTCGGACAATATATTTTGAATACGTCTTTGCTGGTCTGTTTTATAGCTTTAACTTGATTTCCCCCTTATCATTTCTGAAATATAAGCTTCTCCTCCACTTTAGCTCAGGCAAAACGTGCATCCTATGATCTCATTGCTGATCCTGTTATATAAAGAACACCCGCCCCCCACACAGAGCACGGCGCCATTTGGTTGGTGAAGTAAGACATCAATCAGGCGCGGTATGCCGTCGTCCGCTTAGATACTCGTCTCTGATTGGCTGAGCGGCTAGATTGCCGTATATGGTCAAGAAAAAAAAAGGAAAAGTAAAAAAAAAGATTTCGCAATCCTCCCAGGCACGGCTTCAGTGAAAACCAAACAATAACAGCGTCTCCGGTGCTTCCGTCCCGTTTGGAGGACAAATAACTTGGTTTAACCGCCGTGTGTCTGAATGACGGACAAGGTCTAAACGTTTATAAGGTAAGAAAAGTGTTGACTTTTGTATAAGGACCTAGGAGGAAATGAAAAGGAGCTTTGTTAGAGTTCTGGAAGGTTCCTTCCTGCGCGCTAGCTTGGTTAGCATGAGATTGCAAAACAGGCTTCGTTTGAGGGATTTGTTATGGTTTAAAAGTGTTTTTGTATCGCATTCCTGGTTGAGTTGAAATCGGAATCAAACTATACTGTGGTTTAAATTCTGATTTTCGGTGTGTGTCACCACAGTAGAGCGTAAGTTAGCTAGGAATATATATGTGTATATGAACGATTGTGACGTCACCAACGTTCACTTTATGCACACGTAAAAAAAACATTGAAATAAATGTAATGTCAAATGTATCTATTATATCAGATTTTTTGTAAAAGGTTTAGTGTCGCTAGCTAGAAAGGCTAAGTGCTTAGCTAGCGGTATTCCCCGTCATTCCAGCTCAATTACGTATGAAGCAATACTTAGGTAACTGATGTAAGCCTGTTAGCATAGCACACTAGCATCGTATTATTAAAAGGAATAAATAAATATTAGAAATGACATAACAAGCGAATAACTCCGTTTGTTTTATTAAAATAAAACATAACTTGTTTGTTTATTTATTTTTAAGAAAAGAGACGGCTATAGGAGTTGTCCACGCTCGGACGGCGTTTCCTGTTCCGTGCCAAAAAGAAAAAAAAACGCACCCAGGCGGCGCGAGACTGAGCGCGAGCGTTAGCGCCGGTGGTGGTGGTGATGATGATGATGATGATGCAACCGAGAGCAACGCGCTTACTGAGAGAGGGAGGGAGGGAGGGAGGTCAGGTGGATGTGCTGGTGCCTCTGCATTAAACATTAAACCATGTTATTGATGGCATCCTCTGGCTTGACTCTCTGTGCATGAGGTTTTAAACCCCCAGACACACTTTTTACAGTCAACTTCCAAACTATTTGCACCCTGCCTGTATACCTCTGCTCTCTTTATGCCTGCAGTCTGTCTATATAAATAAATAAAGTTTTGTCCATACATTAGACAGAACTCGCTCTTTCAATGATATCTTTACATGGTATGTGTTGGAGGACTTGAAAACTTTCTTGAAATCTAGCTGTAAGTGAAATCAAATCAAAGAAATGTTATGAACAGTGATGTGGTGGATATAATAATCTACATTAAACTAAGCTACTAATATGTGTTGAAAGTAAATGGACAACTGCACCAACAGATATTAATTAGAAAAGCTAAACTGAATATTTATACTGGGATTAGGTCATATTTTCGCTGGTGAAATAACAATGCTGAATATGGTATAAGTACATTTTAACTTGTTGGAGCCGTTTTAAGACAACTTAATCTTTTTCCAATCTACATTTTAGATATCTGTGCTTCACTCTCCGATTACCGAACAGGGAGTGTATTTGTCTGAAGACTACAACTTATCGTATACAAGGCGTAATATACTCAAACTTACTTAATTTAATTTCTTTGTATTAATAAATTAAAGACAGGATGACATGTACATGGGTTTCAATCTGAAATATCACTGATTACATTACATTTTATCAGTTTTTTATAGCTTTAAACTTTTACCTATTTCTACAAACTCTCTTCCTCTCAACCACAGATAGTTCATCTATTAGTTAAGAGCATAATGCAAATAATTCCATAAGTACAATAGTTGTCTTTGTAAGTGTTATATATAGACTTGATCAAAAACTTGTTTGTAATTAAATGTAATGTGTGGATATAAAGTTTCTAGAATCCACAGAGCAGCAAGTGGCTTTCATAATTTTTATCATGATTGTGCTTTTGTTGTCACCTTCACCCTTGTAGGCGATCAATATGCATATTCGTATATTTTCCCATAAAAACTAATGTAAATTCAGATAATCTATTGCAGCCATACTACACTGAAAATGACATCAATTTCCAACACTATAGTCATATTTTTTAATATAAAAATAATTGAAACATTTATAAAAGACATTTAAATGAAGTAAAAGTAGACATTAACTTACCCATAATTTATTATTTCTCTTGGCAAAATGCACAGAAAGTCACATAGTTAAGTAAGTTTGTTCTTACCTATGAGAATAATGCGTTTATATGGTTAAATTGAAATTCTTAAGGTGAAATTTGTAAGGAAGGGCATTCGTATGCCCAGGCTCCACGGTAGGCCACGTACACCTTCTGGTTTGATGGTGACTGCATTTCATTGGCATTTTACATGCACAATGACAATAAACTGGAATCGTATCTAAACTATTTTCAATAGTAGGTGGAATTAGTCACGACCAGGTCTTGTAGGTTGTTGTGGAAACTAGTTATCACTTGTTGCTCTTGGAAATTTTGATTGGTGACTGAGCATCATTAAACTTCTCAGCAGTGATTGGTAATTCGGAATGTGTTTGTTAGTCAGTCGAAGCAAAGGTGGTTGGTCATTGGGAAAAAGTAGTGATTGATGATTGGTCATTGAGAACACTGGTGATCTGTGATTGGTCATTGGGGACAGTAGTGCTTAGTGATTGGTAGTGAGAAGGTGATTTTATGTCAGGAAAATGATGACTGGACCTTTGGATCTAAGGTGACTGACCACCAGTGACCAATGACCGAATGGTCCTTTGAAACAAAAGGGGTCAGTGATCCATTGTTGAAAACGGTGGTGATTGTTTGAAGACTCTGTGTGAAGACTCTCAGGCATCCTATTGGCAGCAGATTCCAACCTGCCTGCTGATTTTCGTCACTTTTTGAGCATGTTAAATCCTCCAAAAAGGCCTGGATGACTGAAAAATAAATAATTAAATCCTTAGGGAAAGCACTATGGCCCTTGCACACTATGACATCTGCACTATGAGACATCGACACTACCCTAGTGAGGTGGTCATAGTTACTATAATGTCATAGTGCTTGAGCCCTAATAATCCTTAGAAGAACAAGAGGGCCTTTCAAACTCTATGACGTAGTAGGTCTGATGTCCTAGTGCTTGGGCCCTAATAAAATAAAATAAAATAAAAAAACAGTTTAAGTGTGGCGCTGTTATTCCTGCAGAAATCCAGCAGACCTGGCAACACTACATGAGATGATGCTTCAGTGACAGTTCCCTCTCTCCGTTTCTCTTTTCCACTCAGGCGCGCAGTCGCAACCCTCAGCAACTAGTTTTTCGACAGCATTCAGCACCATCATCCAGCAGCGGGAGAAGGTGCAGACACGAGTGCAGGAGAGAGGCAGTGGATCCAAATGAGCAAACAGCCACAGAAGATAACCAACACAGAGCAGAATGGAGTGAGCGTCATACAGAGCCAGGCTCATAGCAGTGTCGCAAACTCTACAGCAGGACTACAGCAGGTACACACACGCGTACACATTCACACACACACACACTTGCACAGACTAGCATAGATTTTATTATATTATTATATTTTATTATACACCGTGTTCCAAATTATTATGCGAATTGGATGTAAGTGTCATAAAAATTCAATGTTTAGTTTTTAAATTAAACTCATGGATGGTATTGTGTCTCAGGGCTCTTTGGATCACGGAAATGAATCTCAGACACCTGTGATAATTAGTTTGCCAGATGAGCCCAATTAAAAGAAAAAGTGCTGAAGAAGGTGAAGAATAATGTTCCACATTATTAAGCAGGCCACAGGTTTCATGCAATATGGGAAAGAAAAATGATCTCTGCTGCTGAAAGCATCAAATAGTGCGGTGCCTTGAACATGGTATGAAAGCATTAGATATTTCACGAAAACTTAAGTGTGATCATCGTACTGTGAAGAAATTTGAGGCTGATTCAGGACACAGACGGGTTTGTGCACATAAAGGCAGAATGAGGAAGGCTTCTGCCAGACAAATTCATCGGATTTAAGAGAGCAGCTGCTTGAATGCCATTACAAAGCAGCAAACAGGCATTTGAAGCTGCTGGTGCCTCTGGAGTCCTGCGAATCACAAGGTGTAGAATCCTTTAGAGGCTTGCAGTTGTGCATAAACCTTCTATTTCGGCCAACCCTAACCAATGCTCACAAGCAGAAATGGTTGCAGTGGGCACAGACATACAAGACTAATTTTCAGTGTCATGCAACCCTGGATGGTCCAGATGAATGGAATAGTGAATGGTGCAAAGAGTACCTCTGTGTCGTTGGCTGCGATTGGCATAAAAGTTGAGAAACTCGTGGTGTGGCCACCATCCTCCCCTGATCTCAACCCCATTGAGAACCTTTGGAGCATCTTCAAGCTAAAGATCTATGAGGGTGGGAGGCAGTTTGCATCAAAACAGCAGCTCTGGGAGGCTATTCTGATATCCTGTAAAGAAATTCAAGCAGAAACTTTCCAAAAACTCACAAGTTCAATGGAGACAAGATTTGTGAAGGTGATATCAAAGAAGAGGTCATAAGTTAAGATTTATCATGTCCTGTTAGGATGTTTTTGATTGAAATAGCTTTTGATTTCAGTATCCTATATGTTTTAAATCTGTTGTGGATACTGATTTGGAACCATGCATTTTCAGTTTGTTATTTTTGAAAAAAATATTATCATTAGGAGGTTAGTTCTATATTGATTATTATTTGCATTGACTAATTATAAAAAGAGAAAGATATCATTTGCATAAGAATTTGAAACGTGGTGTATAAGATGTCTGTGTTCATCAGTTATATTTAAGTCCGTGTTGCGTACTATATGCATAGTTGAAATGATAGTCATTGCCTTTGTTTGTGTTCCAAAAGTAAATGTATTATTATTTAGTAAATATATTCTTAAAGCAAAAATTGGCATGACAAAAACGCAAATGCAGATAATCCATTACAAACCACCCAAAAACATTACCAATGATTATAAAACGCATGAAAAATCTTGTCTCTTGGCTTTTGAACACATCCCGAAGGCAATGTTGGTTTCGTGGGTCGACTCTTTTGAAACAGCATTCGCTGACTGAAAGAAAGAAATTGTAAACTTGCTTCGCTTGGCTTTTCGCTGACGCAAACATGTTTTGAACGACTCCCAGATATATGTGCAACTTGGGTGACGCTCGGTTCGTTCGTATCCCGACAATTCTTCGTATTCTGATGCAAATTTCTTGCAACATTTTCAATTCTTAAGGCCGAAAATTTGTAAGGGAGGGCATTCATGTATGCCGAGGTTTCACTGTTCTAATAGCAAACGTGAGTGCGAGTAAAAAGATTTAAGAAATCATTTGTGCATGCTGTGAATATATGAAACATAAAAAAATAAATCACTTTAATAGCGTTTCTTTTTTTCAGGTTCCCCAACTCGTTCCAGTCAGCCCAAGAGGAGGTGGCAAGGCCACGCCACCCAGCAAAATGAAGAAGACGATCCTGGACAAGGACAGCGATGAGTACAGGCAGCGGCGCGAGCGCAACAACCTGGCCGTGAAAAAGAGCCGCATGCGCAGCAAGCAGAAGGCGCAGGACACGCAGCAGCGCGTCAACGAGCTCAAAGAGGAGAACGAGAGATTGGAGGCCAAGATCAAGCTGCTCAGCAAAGAGCTCAGTGTGCTCAAAGACCTGTTCCTGGAGCACGCGCACAACCTGGCCGACAATGTGCCGCCTGCTACTGCGGCAACCGTTGCCCCCGGAGACCTCTGTAACACCAACAACAGCAGCCAGTGAGAGAGATTGAGTCACTCGTTAAGGGGTGGCAACTCTGTACCATAACAATAATCCTGTTTAACCTTTTCTTAAGGAAATTTTTTAGGCCATTTGCATTTCAGAAGAATGAAGCTTTTTCTGTTGTTTTTTTTTCCCCATGAGCATCAGATGTTTAAGAAAAAAAAATACTTTTGTAATAATTATTAGCACTCTGGACTTTAACAGAAAGTGGTTCATTTCCCAAACTGAAAGATCAGAGGAGCTGCGTGCGTGATTTGGACTTGAAGTAGAATCTCAGTTCACGGGTTGTACATGATCCCCGTCAACTTTATTCCTACACTCGGATATTGTTCTCTGTCAGACACGGTGTGTAAATAAGCATAGACGGAATGCGGAAAAGCATTAGCAGAACTTAGGAATGCTGTAGGGTTGGATGTTTTTTTTTTTTGTTTGTTTTTTTCTTCCTCTGCTTAAGACTACAGCTAGTCACCGAATGATATTTGTGTTGGGTCCCCAAACTTCCCCCCTCCTCTCGTCCACCCCCCCACCCCACCCCCCACCCCCCTTCATGGCTTTCCGTGAAAGGCTTGGCTCAGCTTTCCATGGCAGCACATCAGGTTCATAAGAAACGTTCCAAACATGTCCGGGCAAATCAGTTTGACTTCAACAAGAAGAGACGGAAAGAATAGACAAAAGAAGCAGTGTCCTGGAAAAGAGAGAGATTTAATTTATACCTGAGGGCTGTTTTTCAGGGGCTTCCCCCTATTTTTTTTTTCCTCTGTGTAAGCTGTCTTTGTTAGGAGTGCTTTTTGTTTTAACTTTAGAGACGTTCCTGAGACCAAGAAAAACTGGCACGATTGTGATTAGACGAACATTTGTTTGAGGTTCAGCTGTGACCAGATAAATTCGCAGGGGTGGACAAATCAAAAGCAAAGGAGGGTAAATACATTGATGTATAAACACAATTCCTTTATCAAAAAAATGTTAATTTGAGACACTGGTACATTTGAACGGCGTGCACTAGTGTATACTTTCCTTACTTTGAACTGTACCACTTTGTCACATCAAGATTTGCATCCACGAATGACATTTTAGAATAATACACACACGAGGTATGCTGAAAGCTGGATGACATAAAGTGCGGCACAAAGCAATCATGCATCTCTCCTGCTTATAAAGACTCAAGTGTTATCCTTTCCGCGCTAAAAGGACAGAACGTCACATCTTGTGTCTAAAACGGCGACTAACCACATTCTTTTCCAAAGTGCAAAAACATACCGTGCTACGTGAGTATAACCACTTCGACAAAAAAAAAAAAATGAGTATACATTATTAGATCACAGACGTCAGTTAGGTTTCACGTTAAAGCTCCGGTAGACCAGACTATACATTTATGATTTGTCCACCCCTGCATTACGTACAGATGTAAATAAGGGTTTTTGTTTGTCGATGTTATGTTTTTGAAGAAATAATTCCGGTGATTGTCCAAAAAGAACTAGAATTTTTGTGTTGTACTTAGAGATCGCCCCTGTCCTGGGACGGAAGAGCCAGACAGCATCAAGTGTGTTGCATCAGAATGAAGAGCAGACAGTGCTGGCGTTAACAAAAGCTGTTTAAATTGCACTTGAGCCTCCAACCTTCTTACAAAACTATCCCGGGCATAGACAGACAGATGGAGAGAGCGCGTGAGAGAGAGAAGACGAGGGAGGGATGCTGTCTGGGGTGTTGGTCGAATAAAAAAAAAAAAAGTAAAAGAAACAACCCAAACTGATTTCATCATCGCAACACCCCACGGTCTGGTCTGTCTACACTTCCGTCTGATGCGCGTTTGAGCGTTTGTGTTTGGTACACAGCAAGGGCTTAGACACAGAGGGTGGATTCTTGCTGACTCATCGATTAGGCTTCTTTAAAAAAGAAAAGGAGAGGAAAAACCCAGAAGTGTGCGCTGATTAAAAAAATACTTGTTTATGCATAATCCATTTATCCTTTTTTTTTTTTTTTTTGCTTTCACGACTCTCCGACAGCTGAAATCTTTCTAGCATTTCTACACTGACCTTTTTGTACCTCAGGCTACGCCACTAAAGAGACTTTAGTGTATTTGTACACCTGTTTAAAAGAAATATCATCACACACATACACACGCACACATACATATGTAGACAAAGTGATCTAGGTGATAGTAAGAATTTAAGCATCTTTTCTTGGATTCTTTTGTAATATTCCTTTTGTCGTTTTCTATATCTTTAGGTTTAAAAGGTTTGAAAATAACATTTAATAAAAAAAGGAAAAAAAAGCATGATGCATGGTTATAGCACTGTTCAGGAAAAAAAATGCACAGCGTGTTATCGGATTAGGCTTTGATACAGGACTTTAAAAAGAATCGAACGATTATGTCGTCCATGTTATGTTCATCAAATATTTGATTAGCATTTTTTGCTGAAGTATGAGCGTTGCTGGCCAACTTGCTTTTTTATATAAGACTATAAGGGGTTATTGTGCATTATAAATTAAAATTGATTATAAAATGTCAACTCTGTGTATCTGGTGTTTTTATTATAAAAAAAAACTTTTAAACCTGGGTCTATAACGTACACTGTATTTAATTAAAGTTTTTTTTTTTTTTTTTTGAGCATCTCATAACAGCGATCACAAAGCCTCCCACGCTTGCATGTTATTAGTTCCTGCCTTTACCCACAGGCGGTGTACAGTGTGTGCTCGTGTCCTGCGTCATCCGGCGTTACTGTCAATATTGGCAGGATTAACAATACCCTCGATCAGAGAAACACATTCGCTCCTTCAACATGTGAAGGAAAACGTCACAGTATCAGGATCGAGAGGAAGGGTTTATACACATCTGCACACCTTCCAGTGTGTTTAACTAAAGCTTACTTGACCTATTTATTCAGCAAACAGCGAGAAACCGTGCACAGTGAGCACCAGGCTGCCTCGGTACACCGGCTTATCTCATCGTTCTGCACGGCGGCGTGAAGCAGGCGCACTTTTATTAAAGAATCATTAACCTCGTGTTTAAAAGAGTGCTTAGGCTCACGCTCGAGATCTCTCCCTCCTTCACATGCACACACACACACCCATACATACATGCCTAAGAACACAGTAGAATAAAGGAAATCAATATGATATTAATGAAAAATCGCTTAATAAATAAAAATGATTTGTGTACAAAAGAAGTGTATTGTACTTGCATGTAAATTCATGTACACACCCATTTTCTCTCTCACACATCTCTTCTGTACACATTTTTTTGTAATTTGGTCTCCAGGTGATGTTATGTCTCTATGTACATGTGTTTCACTCCTTCTGCCTTTCTCTCTCTCTCTCCATGTCTCATTCTATCTGTCTTGCTGCCCATTTTCCTCTCCGTCTCTTTATGTATGTCTTTCTGTCTTCATTATCTCTCTCTCTTTATTATCTTGTTTCTTGTGCATTGTGCCTTTTTATGTGTGTATAGCATGTCTTTGTTTTGTTCTGTCTCTCTCGCGCTTTGCTCTCCTGTCTCTCCATTTTTTTTATATTGTCTTTGTCTCTCTCTGCCTCACACACACACACACACACACAACACACACATCAACGTAGAGCATCATGTTAAGAAATGTCTGTTTCATGGGTTCAGGATCATTGTGTGTGTGGGGTGGAGGAATGCTGACCTACAGTTGGCTGACTGTGTGCATTACATTAATAATATCATAATATATATATATCAATATCTAACATATATATTCTTTTCCAGAAGTGCTTATACATTTTTTGTCTCTCTCTCTTTCTTTCTCTATCATGTGTACAATAACACTACAACCAGTTACAAGTTCCACACCCTCCTAACACTCCTGAGTCGAATAATCCACTAATTAACAGCCCCTCCTGAGTGGATTCAGGTGTACTAACAGCAACCTGTTATCACCAGGATAATGTGTGTGTGTGTGTGTGTGTGTGTGTGTGTGTGTGTGTGTGTGTGAAATACTAAAAATTGTATTTTGAAAAGTTTATTTTTTAAGTTTTTAGCAAATTTATATATAAATATCTAATTCAGAGGCATTCTCCATAACTTTGTTTGCCTTCTTGCTGATGTGGTCGAATGCAGAAAGTAAATCAAAATTCTCTTTTTTAAATTGGAAATCATGCACACACACACTTAGCAGCTTGTTATGAAACTGTGATGCTTCATCGTAGCGGGAAAATGGACCAGGATCTAGATATTCACTTCCGTTCTTTTGTTTTTGCAAAGAGACAGGATTTATTTTTGTACTTTCCCTACAATAGCTGTGATTCATTTCAAGAATTTTAGCATTGCATGATCCCGATGATTTCATGATGAGTTCAGCTTCCTTGTGAACACGGCGGTCGACTTCAGAACACGCAGTTACCTCACCGTGTGAACTGGCGTGAGCTGGTTGTGTATTAAACGGTGATTAACACCAGGCTGCTTTGTTTGATTGAGCACTTGGTTTATCAGGTGAGTTCCAGGTCAAGAGCTCTCTCTCTCTCTCTCTCTCTCTCCATCTCTCTCTCTCTCCATCTCTCTCTCTCTCTCATTTCTCTCTCTCGCTCATTTCTCTCTCGCTCTCGCTCTCATTCTTATGCAATGTACTTGGACCAAAAATAGCAAACAGGAGTGCCTGAGAGATGAATTACGCTCTGACAAAACTCTCATCGAAACTATGAACAGCATAAAATAGATTCTAGGATGGATTACAGGATTGTTGGATTGAGAGGGAAAATCTTTGTTCAATATTATTGGAACGATTCCCCAAAGCTTTTAAAAATATATATTAAAAAAAAAACTGTTGAAATATCTTTCAAATCAGCAGCAATATTTTTTTATCGGATGCAACATTTATACTCATTGTTTTATAAATTTACAGATTTACCAATGCATAAATTATTTTTATTGGCTTATCGGCACCCTCGGCTATCTGGGCC
Organism: Clarias macrocephalus; assembly: GCA_011419295.1. NCBI lineage: Eukaryota > Metazoa > Chordata > Actinopteri > Siluriformes > Clariidae > Clarias > Clarias macrocephalus. The sequence goes on along the minus strand of JAAGKR010007402.1, from coordinate 17,681 downwards.
AGTTTGGCTTGACATGACTCCGCCCCTTAAAGTCCAGACTGTGAGTTGTTGCTGTACTTCAGATTCATGATTCAAAATGGTATAGGATTTGTGAAATACTCTACCACATAGCCTAAATATTAGGCATCATTTTCTTTTTTAAATATTGTTTAACAGTGAGTGTAAGGAAATATATATTTAACCATTAAATCATTAGATAATTAGCGCAGAAGTATCTAAAGTGCAAAAAATAGGGTTGAGTAGCGTCTATGTTAATGACTTGAGTTTATTAAGGTCATTGAAGTAATCTCGTTTTTTAGTCATAAACAACTAGTCAGTACTAGTCATTAGTACTTTAATTTCAGGCTAGAATATTTTATAACAGTGCTTTACAGATGATCCCCAACTTACGACTGGGCTATGTCCTGTTAAATCCATCGTATGTTGAAAAACATCATAGAGTAATAAAACACCGCATGTAGTGCCATACCTAACCTACCAACCATTTTGGCTTATCCTAGCCTCCTAGAAGTGTGCTCAGAACTTTTATATTAGACTTAAGCAAAATATCTAATCTAACACAAATCTTACTTCATAATAAAATGCAGTGCACATTAGAGTACCAGTAGTAGCAGTTTACCCTCGTGATCTCGTGCCTGACCGCGAGCTGCCGCCACCTACACTCGAACTCACAAATTCCAAATGATAGGGCGCGCAGCGGTTAAGTGCTCGCATTATCATCTGGAGGTTGCTAGTTCCAATCCCAGGTGATGCTGTAGCTTCCCACAGCTGGGGGCCTGGAGAGAGCTGATTGGCCCTGCACTCTCAGAGGGGCTGGATTATGGCGAGTGGTGGCTCAGAGGGCTAAGGGACTGAGTTACTTATCAGAAGGTCTGCGTGTCAAGCCCCAGCTCCACCAGATTGCCATTGTTAAGCCCTTGAGCAAGGCCTTTAACCGTATCTACTCCAGGGCTGCTGTATCAGATTTTAACAGATTTTGCGCTCTGACCTCAGTTACACTGGGATATACGAAGGAAGAATTTCTCTGTGCAATAACAAGTATGTAACAAGTTCCATAACCATCATAAACCAGGGACCATCTGTACTTTCAAAATATCTTCATCAGTCAATATCACTATAGTGTGAAAAATTAATGAAACGGAATGAGAAAAATTTTCTGCCTCCCATGATCGTGAAGGAATTTAAATGATGCAACTTCCTGTCGAACATGTCGCTTGTGGAAACTTCATGTGGTGTTTTGTGGTAAAGATGTTTCAAGCATAAGCGGCTAAACAGACGTACTATTTCAAGGTGCACTGTATTTCCTGTAGCAAAAGTCCTACTTGAATTTGGTAGGTTTTTTTGTTCTCAGTTATTTATCTAGGTTGTTGTGCTTAATTTTATTTTACTTCATTCTTTGACTGGCTCTATGATGTAGCCCCATGTCTAGAGTTGAGTTTTTATAAGGTTTAAGTGTATTTTTTCATCTTGGTGACTCCTGCAGAATTTGTCTTATGTGGCAAGTCATAAAACATTTGATTATGGTCTGATGAGTATAGTCAGACATATAAGCAGTATAAAACAATAAAAACGCAGGACAAAGATTGTGAAATGCTGCTTCAGGAAGTTAAAGGCTAAACCTCATCCTATGGCCGCATTCTTCCTCTGATGCGAGCCCACGCTGATTCAAACCATCCCTGACCCCTAAATCTTCAAAACAAATGTTCTGAGACACTATCTAAATCCATTAATTTCCTCCTTGTTTCAACATGGGCATTCACAGTTCATATTTTACCTCAGCTTAACATGTAGCACATTTATAATCCGCTTATCAACAGCATGTTCGAGAAAGAATAAAAAAACGCTGGAACATTTTAATTCATTGTCAAAGATTGAAGAAGAGGGTAAAGTGCCAGGAACAAGCTGCTACTGTTCAGTTTCTTAGCTTGTCTTTTCTACAACATCAGCTATGACTGCAGAGATTTAATTCCTGTATATAATAACACTTAATTCATAACTACAACATAGCTAAAACTATACCTATAGCAAAATTATAACTATGGAATAACTATAATTGAACTTTAGCTAGATTATATAGCTATAACTGTACAGAACTATAACTACAACATAGCTAAAGTTATTATTATAGCAGAACTATAACAACAACTTAGCTAGAACCATAATTATAACAGTATTATTTATTAAAGCATAGCTAAATCTACAAGGGTAGCAGAATCATAACTACATAACAACTAAAATCATAACTATAGCAGTATTAGAACTAAAACATAGATAATTATATAACTATAGCAGACCTATGACTACAACATGGTTAAAACCATAACTACACCAGTATTTGAACTAAAACATATCTAAATCTATAACTACAGATGAGCTTGAAACAATCGTCGAAATGAAACAGTAGCAGTATTATATTTACATATCAACATAGCTAAAAAATTTTTAACTGTAGCTGAACTATAACTATAATGAATAACTCTAACAGAACTATAGTTATAATTATGACTAAAGCAGAATTATAACTAAAGCTGTAACTGTAATAGAACGAGAACTATAAGATAGCTAAAAGTCTGTCTACAGCATAACTTTAACTACAAAATTATTAAAATATAAGTACAACATACCTAAAACTATAATTATAGCAGAACTACATGTACAACATAACTAAAAATACAACTATAGCAGAATTTGAACTACAGTATAGCTACAACTATAACTACAACAGAGCTAAACCTGTAACTATAGGAGAACATTAACTATAGGATAACTACTGTATAACAGATATATAGTTACAAAATAGCTCCAACTAGAGCAGAAATAAAAATACAACATTGCTAAAACTATAATTATAGCAAGATTTAACAGCAACATGTTTAAAACCGAACTGAAACAATATATAACACTACAACTATAACAATAGCTAAAATTATGTCCACATCATAACAAAAACTATAATTACAACAAAGTAACTATAGCAGAATTCCCATTACAGTATAGTTAAAATTATTACAATAACATAACAATAACTATAAAATAGCTACAACTATTACTATCCTATAGGATTAGGATTAACTATAGGATTACAGGATTACTGTAACTATAGGATAACTATAACAGAGAATTAGTATAACAACATTCTGTAGCTAGAACGAGCAGAAATCTAAATACAAGATGGAAACAAACCTATAATGTAGCATCACTACATGGCTCTTGTTCTATAAGTTCTATAACATGAGAATATTTAAAACACAACTGTAACTACAACATAAGTATACCATTGAACTATTATTTAAATAAAATGCACCATGTACTATTATACATTTAATAAAAAACTAATTTTTAATGATAAGGTTGATAGCAATAACGCTGCTACATCACAATACCGTTGCTAATTGTTTTCCTATATTAGGACATCATTAAGTGGTTTATCCTTAATTAGAATTAAAATGTACTTATACAGATATTTATTGCAGGTATCTTGCGAGCATGGAGTATTAAATATTAATCACTTTTGTGCCCCGGATTAGTTCTGAGCCATATGTCTTAGTTAAACACGTCTAATCAAGCGATGAAACAATACGTGAGTGTGTGGTTTTTGGTTTCTATCTATCTTTGTACTCTTAAATCATGTGAGCCATTTGTTATGTCACTGCATGTTTAGTTTAATTTCTAAGACCTTGCAGCAGAAATAACAAATTGCAATCATAAATAGTGAAAGGAGTTTTGGAGGTGAGTAAAGAATTTGATATATTGTGAGAACAAGAGAACATGGGTGTGTGTGTGTGTGTGTGCGCGCGTGTGTGTGTGTGTGTGTGCGTGCGCAGGTTCAGCAGGTTAATCTGTCAACGAGATAAAAAGGTGTGACGTATCAATGTTTCCCAGCACAGAAGAAAAGATAAAGAACACGGTGAACTTCACGAGCCTCATATCTCCATTCCTCTCCCTCTCAGCTGTTTGCACAAAGTAAGACTTTTACATTGGATGGTTTTATTGCTACGTGTCCGATGGTTGGTCAGATTCCTTCAAAAGATCAAACGCACTTGTGAGGGGAAAGAGCATCTTCGTCGGTTTTCTTTCAGTTTTTTTTTTTTTTTGAGTTTCTATCTTCTATTCCTGTCCCACTAGATATGAAATACAACTCTCTGGAATGCCACTTAATGACTTCACAGAGAAGCCAAATGCATTTTGGGGGGAAGATTGGAATTGATCCAAACTGGGTCATGGTCACAGCAAAGGCAAATATCTGAAATAGTTTTCTTTAATAGGTTCCTTCCTATTTGTAGTACATTACATGGCCAAAAGTACATGAACACCTGCCACATTCACATGTGGTTCTTCCCTGGCAAAATTATTCAGAAGCACACAGTTGTACAGAACGTCTTTGTATGCTGTAGCATTAAAATTTCCTTTACTGGAACTAAGAGACCCAACATGTGTTCCAGCATCACAGTGCACCTGTGCACAAAGCCATGTGTGTTAAGGTGTAAATGCTGGAGTCAAAGAACCTCCTCGACATCCCAATATCAGCGCCTGATCTCATTAATGCTCGTGGCAGGCACACTCCAAAATGAGCGCATCACAGCAAAAGAGAACAAGGTCATATCAATGTAATGGTCAGGGGTGCACATAGTTTATACACTGCTTGGTTTTTCATTCATCCAGTCATCTTGAGCCTTGATGGAGCACATAATGTTCGTCATGCACCCAGAACCACTCTTTCAAATTTGGTGCCAAAAACGTCCATAGATGTGATGTGCTGGTGATTCAGTGCATTCAGGTGGTCATGTGACTTCATTTTATTGCCACATAACGTTGCTGAGTCTAGACATGAGCGACTGATGCAACCCCAGATCATAACACTGTCTCCAGAGGCTTGTACAGTAGACACTATGCATGATGGGAGCATCGCTTCACGCGCTTCCCTTCTCACCCTGACACGCCCATCACTCTGGAACAGACTCAATCTGGACTCATCAGATCACATGACCGTTTTTTCATTGCTCCAAAGTCCAACCTTTATACTCTCTAGCAAACAAACAACTTTTTTTTGATGAGTCTCAGAACAGATGATTTTCTTATGGACACACAGCTGTTTAGTTCCAATCCTGTTAGTCGTTGTCACATTGTGCGTGTGTGTGTGTGTGTGTGTGTGTGTGTGTGTGTGTGTGTGTGTGTGTGTGTGTGTGTGTGTGTGTTTATGGAAATGCTCTTAAATAGCTCTGGTTTTTACTCTTGATTTTTTCTTACCATGCAACTTCACCAAGCATTTAAATTATTATTTTTTTAAATCATTAAAATCAGATTTCTTCCACAAAGTTGATGGTTGAATACTGTCCTTGCAGGTTTTGATAATGTGTGGAAAGGTTCTGAATCCAGTTCTAGTCTCTCCTTAGTTGTTTTGTTTGCTTGACGCAGCCTAATAATTTGACCCTTTGATTTTCCCTTGCAGTGACCATGCAGTGTATATTAAGGGTATCTGAGGTATACAAATTAGTAACATGAAGGACTTGGTGGTAAAAGAGGCATCCACATTTTAGAAGCAAAACTCAAATCTGATTGGCTTTGACTGCGACATGTTCAGACGTGGCCTTGACCCCGATCTGTTCATGTCCTGGTTTCAGAGATAAGTCCATATCAATTCCGTCCTATCATTTGTCCCAGTGAGATTCACAGACAGACATTGGGATGAACATTAATAAGCATTTTAGTCAATTCCATTCCCCATTTTGGAATTGTTTTTATGATTCAGTCACCTAATGTGAGGATTTATATTTGTTTGCTGAAGGCTTGAATGCAAAAATGTGGAAGGTGAACGGACGTCTGAAAAAGAAGGTGAAATTTCCTGCCGATGAATGGAATCGGTGCTGGGAGTTATGGCTAGTTCTCCTCCCACACTTTATTGCATATCTTTATCATAACAGCATTCAATAAAGCTGTCTCTATCCATTATCACGGCCTCAGATGAAGATCAGATAACATTTTAGTAGCCATTCATGCAGAACCTCCAAACTGTGCTCATTCCAAAGGGCTCGCAAACCCTCCCCCCCCCACCCCCTCCCCCCCTCCCCCCGTCTCTCTCTTTATGACTGCAATTTGGTTTGCTGCTTTGGTTTAAACGATGTCACCGAGATGTTCAAGGCTGTTGATTCGGTGTCAGTGCTGCCAGCTGGAAAGGCAACCGAGCCAATATAGGCGAGATAATAAAGTGCTGAATCAATAGCAGGGTAAATTCCCACTGCTGAGGCTACAGTTCAGATGTGCAGCCGTCCAGCGGTACATTAGTTAATCAGTGACCCGCTGATGTCAGCGCCGCGCCGGGACAGGTACAGTCTCGCCAAGTGCAGGTAGACGTAGGAACAGGCAGACAGAATAAGTGTCTATGCATCTATACGAGGATCCAGTCATCTTCAGGGAAGACGGCGTACACAGGAATCTGTTTGTCTGATCTGACAGAGACCTCACATGCACTCCTACACTTCACTGTTACTATAATTATCACTTGAACTTTTAACATGGAGAAATACAGTATCCACCTGATTTATGATTCATGTGTGTGTGTGGAGGTGGAGGAGCAGTAAAGTCCGTGGCACATGTTGGGGTTTACGTCATCGAGTTTACTCTCAGCTCAGGCTTTTGCTATTTCTAAATGTACAATTTTAGTGTAATTAGTATTTTTTCAGTGCAAAGCACAGACGTTTGTTGAAGATCAAAGGGAACTCAATATGCCTTAAATAATTAAATAAACAATTGAATAATAATAATAATAATAATAATAATAATAATAATAATAATAATAATAATAATAATAATAATAACAATCATAATCTTTTTATGTATTTTCTTAATTGTAAACTCTTCTTGACTCTATATACTTATTACACTCACTTAAAACAGAAATTATGTTTATTGTATTTTATGTTGTATTTTATTTGTATATTTTTTTCTTCATTTGATTTTTATTGTCATAAGTCATTATTATACTCTCTTTACATTTTCTTTCATTTAATTACACATAATCTAATGAATTAATCTTAATTAATTCATCAACCAGTTAGTTAGTTATTTAAATTCTTTCCTCTTCATAAATGTTCTTTTTTATTATCACATATCAATATAACATTTACATTTTGTTTTATTTACTTCTCACTTTTAAGCCATGTTTTTTGATCACAAGTCCATATTTCATTCAAATTTTTCCTTGGATTTTATTTATTTATTTATTTTTTTTCATTTTATTTCTGTAAAACATGTTGGACTGGATTCAATCCATAAAGGGTTTTTTTTTTCAATAAATAATCCTAGTAATAAAATAAAGTTTCTTAAAGTAATGAATGTAACTTTAAATTAAATCAATTCATGTAATCCAAATCACATCAACACATCAACAGTTAAATTTACGTTATTTTAATATTAGGCTTAGTGGAATATTTAAATGTTACTTGCTTAGTAAGAGCTTTTTGTTCGGCGAGACGGCGAAGACAGTTTGGAGCCTCGCGAATGCAAGGTCTGGAAAGCATCAGCGCAATGAAAAAATAAATAAATAAAAAAAGAAAGAAAGAAAGAAGCTCCCCATAAAAAAAAAAAGATATCTTACATGATTTATCTTAGATTTCTCATTATGAGATTAGGATACAACAAATATTAAGTTATTAAGTCATTTTGTCATTTTTATTCATTTCAGATTGGAAATTGTCTCGTTTCATTGCCAGACAATCATACTTATTTTAAGCAGCTTTATTTCTGACATGAAGGAAATTAATTCACCAAAAAGAAACATAGTTTATCTAAATCCAAAGTGGATTATTATATCACAGACTTTCGGCATTCATTATTCATTATATATGTATAATGAATCATACATATACTGTAAATGTCAAACTGGATATCCAATAAAATTTACTCTTAATTAAAAAAAAATCTAATGTTACTGATAAAAAGTAACTTCTAAGTCCATACATTTACTTAAAACTCACATTGTTTGCATGGGGGAGGAGTTAAATGTTTAAAATGTATACTTATGAATTCACAATCCAGCCAAATATAAATTAGGGTAGAGCTGGCAGCGTGTCAGTGCTGGGGTTTGAACCCCCTGACCTTCAGATTGGTAACCTGGAGCCTTGACTATTGCGGCAACACGTGGATGTATGTTAGTGAATCTTTGAGGGAGTTATCGCTGACGGAGCGTTCGAGTGAGTGCAGGAGTTCGAAGGGCTCCACATTGGCGATGCCGCCGTAAATCATGTGAAGGAGTAAAGCGCACGGGGCTTAGAGTCGGAATCTGAGCTATGCTGATTCTGCTTACGCTCTCTCCGTCTCCTGTTTTAATATTGGTAATATATTACTATCTCGGGCAACATGGTCTCCACTTTCAGTACATCCTTTATCTGGGATACTCGACTGACGTGGCCCGACGTCCCACTAAACAGCCTAAACATAAATTGCACAAGGAACACACAAAGTTAGTGATACTCAGGCGTTAAACCTTATCTGAAGAGTCTCAGAAACACATGTTTGGTGGTAGACGCTGAACCGTTTGGTGTCGTAGGTGGTTTGGTTCAGCTGTGGTCAGGGAAAGGTCACTGGCTGCTGGGCTCCAGTCGACGACGTTATTGGCTGGAGCATCATGTGGGAGAAGGTCATTGGCTGGCCATCAGGTTTTGCTTGCCAGGTGCCTCTCGCATGGTGCAAAGCAGAACGTTTCCCCCTTGATAAAAAGGCATCTCGACGGATTCCTCGTCCAAACATCTTCTCTGCTCTGAGGAAACAAATTCTTCAGACTAATGAAGTTGTGTTACTGTGCTCACGGTGAATTATAACAGCCATCAACGGTGTATTTACTTTTCATATATCAGATACACATTATAGTTAATAAAATGTTAACATGATATAGGGAAGGGTCCTGGAGTGATCACTGTGATCTGTTTAAAACTCACCTGATACAGGTGCAGGTTTATGGTTATCACCCGAAGTGATACATATTAAATATCTGATATACAAAACCTTAAAAAAAACACTCTGAAACAGTCCCGTTAAGAAACTTTTGCCCTTGTGCTGACACTGCGCTCTTTATGGAAACTTCTCTTACTCCTCTTCAACAGCAGGGGAATCTCAAGGTGCACGACATATACACACATTTATAGAGAGGATCTAAATACCCAGGGTGCATCAGTGCACCAACATGTATAATTTGAGAGGATGTTAACTTTGTAAAGTGTTCCTGAGGGTTCGTCCTGCAGCGAGCATTCATGCAGATGTGTGCTGAGCATGTGAAAGAGGCTCGGGTTCATCTACAGTCTAAAAGCAAGCAGTGAGACAGTTTTAACATTGCTTACGTTTTAGAAAAGGCGAGTAAAGGCGAGTACAAATCCTACATAAGAATGCGCGTAGTAAAGTTAAATCAGCCGTTGACTATTTATGTCCATCATAACAGCTTGAAGGCCAGAATCATTTTTGGAGGATAATTTATAAAAATGTCTTGGGGTCAGATATTTAATTTTGAATCTAAAGTTGATGATGATGATGATAAATTGATATTCACTTTATGCTTACATTACTTACATTACACTTGAAAAGATTAAAAGATTATGCCGAGTATTGTGTAGGTTGCCCTTGTGCCAGCAGGGCGGCTCTGACCCCTCGGGGCATGACTCCACCCTCCTGTTTGTAATCTTTGACACATAAATGTCTTAAGATGTATGTCCTCAGAGAGAGCAGAACTCAGAAGTCACACACAAGGATTAGGTGGAGGTGTGAGCTCCAGCAGCAAGATGGATATATACAACAATCACATGACAATGTGGAAATCACATCCCGCTTCATCTCACCTTCTCTATGGTCCATCAGTGAGGCTGTTGAGATCAGGTGAGAAACGGCTTTCTAATATATATTCATTAAAGATGGGACTCACCAGTCACCTCCTGATACGATATTATCGTGATATCTCAAATAATATTGCAATTCTATAAATATCCTGATTCGATATTACATTTTTCCCTGATTTTGGTAAAATTTTAAACTTTTAAAAGGAATTTAATGAGTAATTAAATGTAGCCCGTTCCTTATAATATTAGTTTTCTGATTTAAAAACAAAACGCAGCATTTAAACAATTTCAAATGAACCAATTTCAAATAAAAGAGTTTAAAAAACCAAGCGCTTCAAAATTTAACTTCAAATAAAATGAAACAAAGAGACATTTTTGCTTATTCAGGCACACAGAGCCTCTAAGACACGTGATTATTGACTACTTTACACTTGTAAGTGTAAGTTTGTGTAATAAGTGGGTTTGAGACTCATTCGCTCACAGAGTTTGGAGAAAAAGACAGATCGGAGGCCTTTAACATTATAAAAGTGCGCTTCTGTTGCGCCACTCTGAAGCTTCTCGGTACAGAATGGTTTGTACAGTATCTGAGGCTGATCGGCCGGTCACCGGTCACGTCCAATCAAACTGAAAACCAGACAATTCTGCTCACTGGATGATCAACTGGTTAAACATGAATCGGCACAAAAAAAAATTGCGATTTATAATTGAATGGATCCCCCCCCACCCCCCCCCCCACCCCCATCTCTAATATTGTATTATTGTGTGTTACTGATCAGAAGGTTCGAGTCATTGGTTCGAGCCCCAGCTCCGCCATGTTGCCTCTGTTGGGCCCTTGAGCAAGGCCCTTAACCCTGTCTGCTCCAGAGGAGCGACATAATAGCTGACCCTGCGCTCTGACCCCAGTCTTCTATCAAGAAACTGGGAAATGTGAAGAATAAAGAATTTCACTGTGCAGTAACGTATATGAACTTTAAAAACAATATTTAAAAACTTTAATATTCACGACCCCTAACCAACCCTTTCTCAGACTGAAGTCCAGTTGGTTCGGCTCAGTCCTGTGTTTTATTTGCTTTGAATCATTAACCTTCATGAAGGTTGTCATGCTTGTTTGACGTACACCAGTATCACTCACATCACACAGTATCACATGGTACCGGAAGTTGGTAGTGAAACATTTAATCCGAGCCCCAAATCAAAACAACACCCAAGTCCCTACAAAAAGGTTACAATTCACATCTAAACGCAGTGTTTCTCACCAAAAGAAAAAAAAAAAAAACTGGCAACCCAACCAACCCAGCGATAAAGTAAAATACAACGAAGAGCACATCATAAAAATGAGCAATGTCCATTTGGTTGCACCTCTCCTCCCTTTTCCCTCATTTTCCTCAGCAAACATGCCAAGATACATTTAAAATAAACCTCCTCGAAGATCTTGGCAAGAGTCTTTCCACTCAGGAACATCTGGCAAATATGTCCCATGGAGACCTCGAGCTTTTGTTGCTCGCCCTTTTAAGCCTGTAATAGTTTTCATAATTTAGCGCGAGGCGAAGGATCTTGTTTTTGTTTTTCCATCATTTCATTCATACAGGTTGCTCGTTAAAAAAAGAAAGAGGCGAAGCATTAAGCCGATGCCAAGACCTCTCGGATTCATTCAGAGGTCAGATAAGGCAAGGCGAGAGAAGATTCTTTCATTCTTTGTTTGTCTTCGAACATTCTTATGATGTCAGAAATATTCGCCGGCTCTCTGGAGGCTGTGCAGATACAGCGCCAGGTTTGTGTAGGTCTGATTTACAGCTTTAATTGTTTGGCTAGATATTAAAAAAAAATTCTAAATATGTCCACCAACCTGTGAGTGTGTGTGTGTGTGTGTGTGTGTGTGTGTGTGTGTGTGTGTGTGTGTGTGTGTGTGTGTGTGTATGAGAGGGTGTTTATTTACCCCCTCCATGATTCGGAGAGAGACATCTCAGAACGCTCGGGTCACGGGCCGCTGTTTGTGGCGTGCTAAGCGGCTACAGCGCGACTCCCCCAAAAAACGGCAGAGACCAAAAATAAAGCGAAAACATCCTCCCATCGGAGCCAAGAACAGTCCACCCCCGCAAGGAGAGAACGTCCAGCATGGCCCTGATTTCCCCCCAACACACACACACACACACACACACACACACACACACACACACAATGCTTGTTGCCAACAATGCGCACTTTATGCAACCGCAGCAGAAAAAGGAGTTTAGGGGATGGGGATGGATGAGCGAATCAGAGATAGGGAGTGTCTCTATATCTAATGCTTTCTTTCTATCCTTCATTTTTTTCTTCTTTTTCTATTCTTTCGCTCAACACTTCAAATGTCTGGAGACGTCCAAAGCTCAGAATGAGTAAAGAGAGACAAAGTGAAACATTAGTAAAGTGATGAGTAATGCTTCACTTCTTCTCCAACCTCTTCTGCCCTCTTTTAACTGAAATGCCCTGTGTGTGTGTGTGTGTGTGTGTGTGTGTGTGTGTGTGTGTGTGTGTGTGTGTGTGTGTGTGTGTGTGTGTGTAGGCATATGTTAAGTCTTGATTGGTTTGTTCAGTTTTCTTTAAATATTACAACTGTATATATGTTTAAACTACTTTACTTTGTAAAGTGTCTTTAGCATCATTGATTAACTAATAAGTGAGCTTGTGGCATCAGTCGCGGGTTAATTAGTTCCATCAGGAGCAGAAGGATATATTTTGGCAGAGAAAAAAAAATGATTTTGTTGTTAGTTTTGTGGCTGATCAGGATCTGTGGATAATAAATGATGTTTGTCAATATCACACTTGAGGTTGTGCTGTTGTACTGAATATCAGCACGGCTGTGATATCTTCGCGCTCTAGATCCTACAACCTCATCACATGTGTGCTGATATTCAACACAACGGCACTCCTTCCATATTTTTCTCTTCTGGACAGATATTTCATCAGAACTTGCTGCTCATTAAATGTGACCTAAATTTCCTTATTGCACCTTTAATTCATATGGAGTCTGACTATTGGTGTGTTTAGAATTCCGATGATTTTTTTTTTTGTGTGTAAGAAGTGAAAAAGGCTGGAATGTAAGACGTCCTCCCGGGTCATATTCGAGTCATAATGCTTGCGTGTATCACATGATGACGAGCTCAGTACAGACATTCGAAGCTTTTACACAGTAGGTTAAAAATAAATGAGATGAGATATGAACTTTCAACTCATTCCCTATTTGCTTTAAAAAAAATGTAAGTGTTAATTTTTCCTAGGTTTAGAGACTTTTGGGACGCATTGTATTTCTTTTTTCCTGCAACACATGTACATAATGGACTTCCTGGATCTACAGTGCATCAGGCATGCGAGCAATTAATAAGTCACCACGGATGGCCGAGTCCTGCGTGAGATTTATGGACAGAGAAAAAAAAAAAAACGCATCAAACATGAGAAATTAAATCCTGTGTGTGATTCTTGGCTGAGGTTGGATCAAATCAGGAACAAATCATTACTCGCACAATTGAGACAGAGAAAGAGAGAGACAAAGAGAGAGAGAGAGAGAGAACACATATGCACATATGATCAGCTCTAGTGCTGGATAAAAGAGCTTGTGCGGTCGGTCAGCGTGAGAAAGAAAGCGGGAACGAAATGTCACCTAAATTGCGGTTAAAGAAATTGTGTGCGTTTGGGTAGTCATGCTTTTATGTCTTGATGAGGACCCATTTTCTCTACAAGGAAAGCAATATATGACAGGTTTGACTTTGTGGGGACTTTTACTGTAGCTGGACTCCATGAGGAGAATGTTTGGTACCTGGGGTGAAGGTGAGACTCAGGTGTATTACAGCATGAACAAGTTGCATTAATAATGATGTTAATGGAAGGATCTGACGGATAGTAAGAAAACAGTGTGTGTGTGTGTGTGTGTGTGTGTGTGTGTGTGTGTGTGTGTGTGTGTGTGTGTGTATTTTCACTGGACCACATTCACCAGGATCCTGGATCCAAGGCGTCTGTAAGCAATCAGGATGGAGTTGATTGACGCACCAGAACGAAACAATTCACGCTGATTGTCAGGGAGAATTACGGCAGGGAGAAGGAGAGAGGAGGAGGGGGCTGATTAATGGTCATTTTTATGGTTTATGTTAGGTATTGGAAGCGTGTGTGTGTGTGTGTGTGTGTGTGTGTGTGTGTGTGTGTGTGTGTGTGTGTGTGTGTGTGTGATTTTTATCATGCCTGAGTTGTTCTGTATCTGTTATCTATAATGTGCTATTACACACATTTTTGTGTTTCTGTCATTGTGAGGACCTTCCACTGACCTCATTATTAATGCAGCAAATTCATCCTATTCTATTCGGAAAGAAGAAAAATAAATGTCCTGGGGATCAGCCAAATGTCTTGTCAATGTCAAAACTGTCAGATATTCCTATCCTTGTGAGGACATTTGGTCCTCATTAGGGTTTAGAAACGTGACACAAAATGACACACCTTCTCTGACCTGATGCATGTTGCCATATTTTTTAAAGTTCTTTATGGATTTATGTTTAGCTTTAAAATGTAAAAGGAAAATAACAAAGAAAAAAAATTCACACTTACAGAATTGGGACGTCTCACACAGATGCACACACTTTATACTTTTATTTGAAAAAGATAAAATCTTTATTTTTGACCTAACTTGAAAAAAATGTGCTGATGCTGAAACGGTCATGCCTCCAGTATCGCATGTGTCTGATTGCATATAGAGGAGATACACAATGTAATAACAGCCAGCTGACACACACACACCCACACACACACACACACACACACATGCACACACAGCTACAGCTGGAAGACATCTGGGTCGTGTCCATGAGGACATGGTGAAATGGGTCAGAGAGAAGATCCCCTCACTGTCAGAGCGAGCGATTTGAGACAAGGAAAAGGCAGTGTATGTTCTCCATTAAACTGGAACACCTTTTGAAAGAAGTCACATGCCATTTTCCCCTCACTAAATGTCCCATGTGACATATCACTTACTCACTCACTCATCTTTTATAGCACTTTATCCTGTATTCAGGGTCGCGGGGGCCAGGAGCCAATCCCAGGAGACTTAGGGCATGAGGCGGGGTATACCGATCCATCGCAGGGCACAAACACATCCACTCACTCACACACTCATTCACACACTACGGGCAAGTTGAAAACAGCAATTAGCCTAATCTGCAAGTCTTTGGACTGTAGGAGGAAACCTGAGTATCCGGAGGAAACCCACCAAGCACGGGGAAAACATGCAAACTCTATGCACACAGAGACGGGAATTGAGTCTAGCCGGGAATCGAACACAGACCCTGGAGGTGCATGCGACACCACCGTGCCAGCCCCATGTGACATATGTGACAGCAATATTTTCTCAATTGGTTTTATATCAATTTGTTCAAGAAATGCATTTAGAACAGGTTAAATATAAAATACAAGATTGTAGTAAATCATTAGAATTGTTAAGTAGGATGAAACTTACCTTCAGTAACAAAAAATACGTTTTTAGCAATAACTATTTTTGTTACATGTGCTATCCAGGCACACCACCAGTTATGTCATGGGTACACAAACTCACCAGGCTGTTAATTAGATGATACTTACGGTAGTCAAGGTCAAGGATAAAGCTTGAGAATAAGGAACCTTCCAGAGCATTTATAGGATTTGTGCCACCTGTGCCACCATAGGTTTCTTATAAGTTAAGGGTTCCTTTTCCTGATGAATTTCTTAATACAATGGTGGGTCAAATAACATTTGATTCATAAGATTTCTGTATAATCCTCGGAACCACCAAATGTAACAATCAGGAACACCTCCAGGCCTTTATCTTTTTATCCCTTTAGGTCTGGTGACAAGGATGAACTTAGAGGGATATAGCAGGGACTGATCGACAAAAGCTGGAGAGTAAACTTTACCATAACGACATCAGAGATGTGTGGATGGGTATGAAGCAGATCACTGGCTTCAACGTTAAAGACAGTCAGGAGGGGGTCAGACAGGACAGAGCCAACGAGCTGAATTTGCGTTTTAACAGATTTAGCACTGGACCCCCAGCTGGGCCGTTCGACACAGGGCCAGTCTTCACACCCTCAAATCAACACCCACATCACAATCATCAGCAACTGCTAAGCACCTCTTCTCACTACCCCCCAGCACAACCCTCAACTGAAACCAGCACACAACCATCACTAACTGTGACAGCTAGCCAGGTGAGAAGACAGCTGGAAAAACTCAACCAAAACAAGGCTCCAGGTCCTGATGGTATTAGCCCCAGGAGTCTATAGTCTTGAGCTGTTCAGCTGTCTGGGCTCCTGCAAAACATCTCCAACCGTAGTCTGATGCAGGAAAGAATACTGGTTCTATGTAAAACATCCTGTATAGTACCGATACCAAAGATGGCCATCCCTTCTGGTTTCAACAACTTCACACCGGTTGCACTGATGTCACAAGTCATGAAGGTGTTTGAGCGCCTAGTTTTGGCACACCTGGAACCACTGGTGAAACCTTCCCTGGACCCACTATAATTTGCTTACCAGCCTCATGTTGGAGTGGATGATGTAGTTATATAGAAGTTCTCTGATGACTCTGCAGTGGTGGGGTGTATCAGGGATGGACAAAAGTCAGAGTATAGAGGACTTCTGGACAGCTTTGTGGAGTGGTACACCAGAAAACATCTGCTCCTAAACATCGTAAAAACCAAGGAGATGGTAGTGGACTTTAGGAAGGGTAAAACTATGATTAAATCCGTTACGATCCTGGGTGCGGAGGTTGGGGTTGTGGACAACTACAAGTACTTGGGTGTTTGCTTGAACAGCAGATTGGACTGAAGGACCAACACCGATGCTGTGTATAAGAAGGGGTTGAGCAGTCTTTATATCCTGTATGCAGAAGGATGCTGTTGTGGCTAGCGCCCTTTATAGTGCTGTCGTCTGCAGGGGGAGCAGCATCAGTGCCAGGGGTGCAGTCAAGATAAATAAAATCATCTGCATAGCTGGAAAAACTCAACCAAAACAAGGCTCCAGGCCCTTATGATATTAACCCCAGGAGTCTAAAGTCTTGAGCTGTTCAGCTGTTTGGTATCCTGCAATACATCTCCAACCTTAGTCTGATGCAGGAAAGAATACTGGTGCTATGGAAAACATCCTGTGTAGTACCGATACCAAAGAAGGCCATCCCTTGTGGCCTCAACAACCTCAGACCGTTTTGGCACACCTGGAACCACTGGTAAAACCTTTCCTGGACCCACTATAATTTGCTTACCAGCCTCATGTTGGAGTGGATGATGTAGTTATATAGAAGTTCTCTGATGACTCTGCAGTGGTGGGGTGTATCAGGGATGGACAGGAGTCGGAGTATAGAGAACATTTGGACAGATTTGTGGAGTGGTGCACCAGAAAACATCCGCTCCTAAACATCATAAAAACCAAGGAGATGGTAGTGTGTGTGTGTGTGTGTGTGAGTTTTTATGAAAACAGCTGTAGTTCCTGAATGGTTAATGTGACATTTTTGTCAATACCCTTGAATTAAATCTGAAAGTCTTGACTTCATGTCAGCCTTTTGCTCCTCCTGTAGTTTGCCCCCTGGCCTCTAGAGGTCATTTGTGTTCCCCTTAGGCCAAGTTTTTCATTGTGTTGTCTCATTAGTTATTCAGATCACCTGTGTCTTGTTTCCCCCAGTATATTTAAGCCGTTCACTTTCTCCCCTCTTATTCACTTGGTTTTTGAGTCCCTCCTCTGTGTGTCCTGTTGTAAGTTCCTCAGTCTTTTTATGATTTGATTGTTCATTACCTGGTTGTTTTCTCCCCGTGTGGAGGCTTTAATTTAAGAGTTTATTATTTTGTCAATTATTTTATTCCTCTGAATGAGA